>CAKNYM010043754.1:10795-43529 GCA_932195095.1 Andricus curvator | reverse complement strand
CTTTATTACGATGAACATATTTATGTCTGCTTAGTTCCAAGTAAATAAAATCTTATTGAAATTAATCATTATTTCACTGATTCTAAATGAATTTTTCAGTCCTAAGATATAAATGACAAAGAAATTAAAGCCAGAAGTTTGGGATTATCATTGTTATCTTCAAACAAAAAATAATTAATTCTTACGAAGGATTATTAAAAAAAAAAATGGGAATAAAAAAGCTGAAAGGGTCAGTTTTTAATAAGATAATTTATTAAGAAGACAACATTTATGTCTTCTTATTTCTAATCTTATTGAAATAATTATGCATTTCACTGATTCTGAATAAATGTTTCAGTCCTAAGTTATAATGACTACCAAGCTAAGTCTTTAAAGAAAGAAGAAATAATTCTTACGAAGGATTATTCAATACAAAATTGAAATAAAGAGAATTGAAGCAATCAGTTCCCAAAAAGATAAATTATTACGATGACAACAGTTATGTCTGCTGGTTCGTTCATAAAAGGTAATTGAAATTTAGATTCAATTGACGTACTCTGAATGTTTGGTCCCACTAAGGGTCGGAAATTGCCCTAGAGTGGACAGTACGAAACATTGTTTTAAGCCTATAAATATTCGTTATTGCGACGTTAATCACAGATGGGCAAGGGGTTGTATTATTCGTAGTACTTTGGGGCGGCTCGGCATGTTATTGCCCCCTTAGTGGAAGGGTCGTCGCAGCACCAACTACCAACCCTTACGCTTTAGGTATGAGATGAGCATTGCTCATGAAGCATACCTCGAATCGCTGAGAATGAGCCGATCAGATCGCGAATACTCAGACAAAGTTCAGAATCCACTTTCTTCATATCTACATACTCAACGCGTTTTCTCTCTGATCGTAAAATTGACATTCTTCCTTCAATTCAAGGATCTCGATTAAACAAGTCGAAAATAGTCCAGGCATCTGGTAGTGTGGTTCCCTGAAAAAGCTTAATTCCAAGGTTTTCAATGAGAAAGTTTCGTTAAGGGGTTCCTTTTAACATTTCAAAAATGCTAGAACCGGTTTTTTTTTCGAACAGTTCCAAAAGTTACTTTTGCGTGAACGGATAATTCCCATTGTATTTTAGAGCAAAATTTCCTACAGGAAAAAGAAAGAGGAGAGAATTATGAAAAAATTTGGTTAGGAAAATAATCCGCTATCCTCCATAGGTTTCGAGTTATGATGTATAGAAGAATCCCCACTGTTTTGGATTTTCAGCGAAAAATCATTAAGTTTAAAAAAATCCTACCTGTAAGTTATTTTTTATTTTATTTTTTTTGTAAATTACACTAAATTGACTCTGCTTCTATTTATCCTCTCGGTACTTTGTCGTGCGATCCACAGGAAATGAGGTATTTTCCAAAAACACCACTTCGCTGTTGTTAGTCAAAAATGCAGCAACAAAATTGAATTTTTGAAACCTTACAATTCCCAAAATAATAGGACTAAAAGACTTTATTTTTTTACATGTAAGCAGATTTTTTTAGACTCTATTTCATCTTCTGGTATCATCAACGCAAACTGAACCTGGCACGATTTATTTCGAAAAAACTGAACTCCGCTTTTTTGCCCATAAAAACAGGAAAAAATGGCCAACTTTGAGGGGTCATAACTTATGACCTATTACAGGTAGGACATTGTTCTTTTTTTGTAATCACAGGAAATTGAGTCTACTTTTATCCACCTGTGGAACACTTTTCGGTGCGGTAATTAGGTGCAAAGGTACACCGCGTTTTTTGAAACTTAGTGCTTTTTCGCTGAAAATCCAAAAAAGTGGGGATTTTTCAATATATCATAACTCGAAAGCTATGGAAGATAGCGGATTATTTTTTCAACAAATTTTTTTTATAATTGTATCTTCTTCCTTTTTCCTGAAGGACATTTTGCTCTAAAATGCAATGGGAATTATCTGTATACGCAAAAGTAACTTTTGGAACTGTTTTAAAAGAAAAACCGGTTTCGCAATTGATCTGTTCGAGCATATTTGAAATGTCAAACGGGACACCTTAACGAAACTTCCTCATTAAAAATATTGGAAGTAGGTCATTGGTCAGCGAAAATTTAGGGATTTAGTAAAAAATCTTGCAAAAGTCAGGGAATTTCTATAACTTTGAATAACTATCTCGAATCCACACATCTTTTCTGTTCTTGCATCAACTTTGAATTATGTTTAAAAAAAAGATTTACTATAAAAAACCGTATTCTCAAATATTATGCATGACAATAGCTTCCTTATTCTTCAGTAAAATGTATCAATATTCTAGGTCAAACGATTCTTCTCGTATCAGCACGTATTTTCTATTCTTGCATCAACTTTAAATTATGAGACTGAAACAATTTTTAATATAAAAATCGATTTTTAATATAATATAAATAACCATAACTTCCTTATTCTTTAATAAAATAGATTAATATTGTAGGTCAATCGATTCGTCTCATACCAATTAATTTCTTTTCATTCTTGCATCAACTTTGAAATATGTTAAAGAAAAAAGTTTAACGATAAAAACCCGTATTTTCAAATATTTTTCATTACCATAGCTTTCTTACACTTCAATAAAATGTATCAATATTATAGGTCAATCGATTCGTCTCGAATCAACACATCTTTTCTATTCTCGTATCAACTTTAAATTATGAGAATGAGAACATTTTTACTAACAAAATCGATTTTAAAAATATATAAATTACTATAACTCCCCTTCTCTTGAATAAAATGTATTAATATTATAGGTCAATCGATTCGTCTCGGACCAAGGAATCTTTTATATCTCTGCATCAACTTTGATTTATGTTTAAAAAAAAAGTTTCACTATAAAAAACCGTTTTCTCAAATATTATGCATTACAATAGCATTCTTATTCTTCAATAAAATGTATCAATTATATTATAAGTCAATATATTATAAATCAATTATATTATAATTAAATTATAAGTCAAACGATTCCTCTCGAATCAACACATCTTTTCTATTCTCGCATCAACTTTAAATTATGAGAACGAGAAATTTTTTACTAACAAAATCGATTTTAAAAATATTTAAATTACTATAACTCCCCTACTCTTTAATAAAATGTATTAATATTATAGGTCAATCGATTCGTCTCAAACCAATGAATTCCTTTCCATTCTTGCAGCAACTTTGAAATATGTTAAAGAAAAAAGTTTTATGATGAAAAACCATATTTTCAAATATTTTTCATTACCATAGCTTTCTTACTCTGCAATAAAATGTATCAATATTATAGGTCAATTGATTCGTCTCTTATCAACACATCTTTTCTATTCTCGCATCAACTTCAAATTATGAGAATTAGAAATTCTTTACTAACAAAATCGATTTTAAAAATATATAAATTACTATAACTCCCCTACTCTTTAATAAAATGTATTAATATTATAGGTCAATCGATTCGTCTCGAACCAAGGAATTTTTTTTGTATTCTTGAATCAACTTTAATTTATGTTAATGACAAAAGTTTTACTATAAGAATTGGATGTTCAGAATATTATTGAGTGCTCAAAGGCAAAATTGTTCAAGGGAAAATTAGGGAAATTTTTAAATGAAGTTTTACGGTAACCCTTATATTATATTCATTAGAACTTCAAATAAAAAAAAAAATCAAAGAACTTAGTAATTAATCTGCCTTGTATTTATATTTATATTTCTTCTTTTTGGAGATGCTTTTACTAAAGGTTATCTTTTTATTTATTAATATTATTATTTGTTTGCAAATTTAACAATTTTGGTGAAAATTCATCCTTTTTGGTCGAAAATGCAACTGTTTTTTTTTTTTTTTTTTTTTTTTTTTTTTTTTAAATTCAACTATTTCGTGGAAAATTTACTTCTTATTTCAAATTTATGTTTTGATGTTGAAAAGTAAAACTGAAATCCTTTTTGGTTACAAATTCAACTTTTTTTAGAAAATTCGTGTTCTTGTTTAAAACTCATAAACTGAAATCTTTTTTTGGATGAAAATTTCAACTATTTTTTTTTAAATTTGTTTTTTCAGTTTCAAAAGTCATTCACATATTTCAGTAGAAATTTCATCTTTCTTGGATAAAAATGCAACAATTTGGTTGAAAATACAACAATTTTGTTAAAAAGTAATCCTTTTCGGTCGAAAATTAAACTGTTTTGTTGAAAATTGAACTATTCCGTAGAAAATTTACTTGTTGTTTGAAATTCATATTTCGGCGTTGAAAAGTCAACTGAAATCTTTTTTGGATGAAAATTAAACTATTTTTTTGAAAATTGTCGTTTGAATTTGAAAATTCATCTGTTTTAGTAGAATTCTTATCTTTATTGAACCAAAATACAACTATTTGGTTGTGAAGATTCAAAAATGTTTTTGAGAAGTCATCTTTTTTGGTTAAAAATTCAACTGTTTTGTTAAAAATTCGTCTTTTTGGATTGAAAAATCAAGTATCTTCGCAGAAAATTTACTTCTTGTTTAAAACTCATATTTTGATCTTCAAAAGTCAAACTAAAATCTTATTTGGATGAAAACTCAAAAAGTTTTTTGAAGATTTGTATTTTTGATTTGAAAATTCACTTGTTTTAGTAGAGATGTCATCTTTCTTGGATAAAAATGCTATTGTTTGGATGAAAATTAATCTTCTTTTCTTGAGGTTTCAACTATTTTGTTTCAAAATTTGGTTTGAACAACTTTGTTAAGAAATCATTTTTTTTAAGATTCATATTTTTAGTTGAAAATTTATCTCTTTGGTTGAAAGTTTAACTATTTTTTTTGTACTGATGTTTTTAAATTGAAAATTCAACTGCCTGGGTAAAAGTTGAACTATTTTATTGATTTTTTTATGAAGCTTTATCTCGTTGGTTGAAAAGTTAACTATTTTGTTGAAAATTAATTTTTTGCTGTAAATTCATATTTTCCGGTTGAAAATTCGTTTTTCGTACAGAAAATTCGTCTTTTTTGCTTGAAGGTCCAACAATTTAGGTGAACATTTTTTTCATCACTAAAAAATTTTTATTTGTTGAAATTATTAATTAACCTTAGTTGAAGATTTAACCAGAACTTTTTTTTCAGTAAAGGACCAATATTTTTCCCCTTTTTCCCTGTCAATGGGGGTTCTTTCCCCTACCCCAGTGTCGTCCAAATTCGACATGGATAAGCAGCGAATCGAAACGGTTCTATTGTGGGAAACAAGCTCATCGACATTCTAATAAATCAAAGGCGGTGTCAGTAGCACGCCGAGGAGCAGACAGGCGAGATTAACTTATCGAACCAAAACTAAATCGCGACTGCGGGATGACTTTCGGTCAGCCAAACGCAAGCTTTGTTTCATGGGGTTCGGAGGCACGAGACCTTTCGAAATCCCTGGTAATCAGGCCAGTCTGTGTGCCTGTGGCCTGTGCGTGTTCAGCCTCTACCCAACCCACATTTGTTAAATTCAGCTTTGCCAAAGTTTCGCGTACGTGTATGATCTTCCATGAGTGTTGGATTCATGCTGACACTATGACATTTTATAGTCACTTTCCCCTTACCCCTCCCCAATCACATCTTCTCGTTTACCCATTGCTCTTCCCCTTTACCCCTTACCCATTACCTCTTTCTGTTACCCCTTATCGTTAACCTACTATCCCTTTCAACCTTCCATTTTCTCCTCACGAATTACCATTTACCCTTTACCCATTACAATTTACCCTTTTCCCGTTACAATTTGTCAATTGCCCTTTACCCATTAGTATTTGTCCAATACCTTTTACCCATTACAATTTACCCATTAATCTTTACCCACTGTTATTTACCCATTACCCTGTACCCATTGCCCTTTACCCATTGCCCTTTACAGATTACCATTTGCCATTCACCTTTCACCACTTGCCCATGACCCATTATCTTTCGCCGTTTACCCCTCACTGATTACCCATTACCCTTTGATTTTTACCACTTACTGTTAACCCTTTGCCGTTTACTAATTACCGTTTAACCTTTCTGTTTACCGCTTTCTCCTTACATATTACCTCTTGCACCTAACCCTTGACCATTTATCCAGTCCCCATTACCCTTGACTCATTACTTCTCACGGTTTATCACTTTACTCTTAACTCTTACGAATTAAACATTAATTACTACCCCTTTCCGATCTCTCCTCACCGTTAAACTATTACTTATTGCCGCTTACCCCTTGCATTTTATCCATTTTCCATAACTTATCTACCATTACAAATTTCCGCTTACACATAACCTATTTCCCCTTGCCATTTACCTCTTACTATTTACCGTGTATCCCTCATTGTTTACCTATTGCCCATTTCCCTTCACCCCTTGCCGCTTACCACTTGCCGTTAATTCCTTGTCCCTTGCCGTTTACCAATTACCGTTTACCCTGTTTACCCCTCAACTGTGACATATTACCTCTTGCCGCATACCCGTTACCACTTACGCATTCTATATTACCCTTGACTCATTATTTCTTACCGTTTATCACTCCTCACTTCCCTGCACCCCTCGAACCTGACGATTGATCCATAACTTATTACCCCTTTTCATTTAACCTTTACCGTCACACATTGTCCACTACCAATTCCCGCTTACAAATGACCACTTAAACATCACCTAATGCCCCTTGCCATTTACCTACCATCGTTTACTGTTCACTTGTTACCTATTACCCATTAGCTGTTACAACTTGCCGTTTAGCCCTTATCGTTTACCCATTTCTCGTTACCCATCACCCCTTACCGTTTACCACTTTCTCATTTTTCCTTAGGCATTACGAATCACCTCTTACCCATTACCCCTTGCCGTTTACTCCTTATTGCAGTTTACCCTTCACGGTTCAATTCTTACCCCTCACCCATTGCACATCACTTTTTGCCGTTTCAACCTTACCGTTTACCCATTGTCCATTACCTTTATTTCTCACGAATTACACATTCCACATTACCCCTTGCCGTTTACCCCTGATCTTTCACCCCTTATCTTTCATCAGTTACCCCTTACCTATTGTCAATTACCTCTTGCCCTTCAGTTCTTATCGTTTACCTATTTACCATTAGACATCACTCCTCAATTTTCACCCTTACAGTTTACCACTTTCTCATTCTTCCTTACGCCACAAAAATTACCCCTTACCTATTACCCCTCATTTTTTACGCCTTACCCCTCACCTATTGCCTATTACTTCTTGCCGTTTAAACTTTAAGTTTACTAATTTCCCATTACCCCTTTCTCTTTACTCATTACCCCTTACTCATTACCTATTGCTCATTGCCGTTTACCTCTTTACCGTTTACCATTTACCGTTTACCCCTTATCTCTTGTTGTTTACCCCTTATCGTTCACCCATCCCCATTTCGCCTCACACCTTACCGTTTGACACTTTATTATTTGTTTACCCCTTACTCCTCACAAATTATCTCATACTCATTACCCCTTGCCGTTTACCTATTGTCCCTTCCCGTTCACACATTACCCCTCACCGTTTACTCTTACCCCTCACCTCTTGCCGCTTAACCGTTACCATTTATTCATTCTATATTACCCTTGACTCATTATTTCTTACCGTTTATCACTATTCACTTCCCCGCACCCCTTAAACCTGACGATTGATCCATAACTTATTATCCCTTTTCATTTACCCTTTACCGTCACCCATTGTCCACTACCCATTACCACTTACAAATTACCACTTACCCATTACCTAATGCCCCTTGCCATTTACCTACCACCGATTAGCGTTTACCCGTTACCTATTACCCATTACCTATTACCACTGGCCGTTTAGCTTCACCGCATGGGCCGCCGAGACTCTTCCAGAGTGCGAGGCAGACTTAGAGGCAGACTTAGAGGAGAAGATGGGAAGGAAAGGGAAAGGAGGGGCTAAATTAGGAACAGCCAAGTATATTTACTAGCAAATGCAGATGACGCAGGGCTAGTAGTGGATGATGAAAGAGGAATGAAACTGATGATGGGAGTGTTCAAATATTAGGTAAGAATAAAGGGTCTAACAGTGAACGTGAATAAGACTAAGATGATGTGTTTCAGAAATACAAAGCTTAGAGTACAACAAGTTCGGAAGATTAATAGCCTGGTTGGAGAGTTCGTTGAGGTGGTTTGCTACCTAGAATTTTGGTTCGAAGCGAGTAAAAGGAATTGAGCTGCAGGTGAGAAAGAGATGAGAATACGCGCGTAAAGTGATGGGACAGGTATGGGGTATAGGTAAAAGAAGGTTCAAGGACGACTGGAGGATGAGAGTATAGATGTTCGATGAGTTATTATCGTAAGTGTTAAATTATGGAGTGGAGATTTTTGGATGGAAAGAGCATAAGAGAGTGGAGAGTCTGTATGAGAGATTTTTGAGATGTGTCATGGTAGTAAGTTGGAGCTGTCCTGGTGATATGCTGAGGAAAGGAATAGGACAAGATAAAATGATTGTTAGGCGACTGGAAAGAGCCTGGTACTTTAAAGGTAAACTAAGAAGGGGAGAGGGAGGCAGGATTGCACAAGCGTGTGCCCGGGAGGTTATGGATAAATAAAGATGGGGTAAGATGGGACTTTCGAAATGGGAAGACGAGAGATAGGAAATGAGGTTTGAATGTGGTATGTAAGTGAAAGGTAGAGAGTGGACAATAATAGAGGGAAAGGTGACGGAAAGGCAAGGAGGGGAAAGATAAAAGAAAATCGCGGATTCAAGGTGTAACATCCGGTATCGGGTGGTTAATATACAGGAGGGACTAGAGTATCTGAAAAAGAGATTGAGAAGGAGAGTAAATGGAATAGAGTGGTGAGATTCAGAATGTGTCAGGAGGTGTACAGGTGGCAAGGGGCGAGGGGACAACATGGAAGAGAAAAAGAAGTTGATTTTGAATTGAAATGTTCAGGGGGAAGAATGGGTGAAGAAGCTGGAATACCTGAGAGGGAGAGAGAGAGACAGAGAGAGCTGGTGGCACAGGGTAAGAAAAAAAAGCCAAAAAATGACTCCTGAAGGAGAATTAGAAAGTAGTGTTGCGGAATAGAATCTCATTTTAAGGTTCCTAATGGTAAGGGGCAAGCCTTGTTTGTAAGAATACATGTAAGGGTTATATAAAGACTTTCAAACCCGTCAAAGAAAGAGACTATAAACACAACGAAGAACTGAAGAAGAAACATTTTGGCTCAACAATTCCAAAATTTAGTAAAAAAATCAACTATTTGGTTGAAACTTCGTCTTTTTTGGTGTAACATTAATCATCTTGATTGAAAAATCAAGTATTTTGTTAAAAATGTACTGCTTAGTGGAGGATTCAAGTAGTTTGTTGAAAATTGGTATTCTTTGGTCAAATATAATTTTTTTTTACTCAAAAATAAAATATTTTTGTTCAAATATTACCTTTCTTATTTTTTGTTGAAAATTCGTATTTTTAGGTTGAAAATTCAACTCCTCGGTTCAAAGTTGAACTACTTTCTTGAAACTTCATTTTTTTGGTCAAAGATGCATAATTGTAGCAGAAAATTAATTATTATTATTATTTGTTTTTTAGTTCAAAAATTCAACTATTTGGTTGAAAATTAATTAAGTTTGTTAAAAATTCGTCTTTTTTGTACAAAAGTAAATTATTTGGTTGAAAATTAAACCATTCTGTTAAAAAGTAATATTTTTTGGTCGAAAAATTGTCTTTTGCAACAAATTGTTGGCTTGAAGATTGAACTATTTGGTTAAAAGTGTATTCAAAGTGCAAATCTTTGTTTTAAAATTTGACCATTTGATTGATAACTCATTTTTGTAGGTTGAAAATTCAACTATTTTCTTAGAAATAAATTTATTTTGAAATTTTGAATATTTGGCTGAAAATTATACTATTTTGTTAAAAAGCCATATTTTTAGTCGAAAATTCATCTTTTTGAGAAAATCCTTCCTTTTGAAATAAAATTTCATCTTAGCAGGTTGAAAATTGATCTATTTAATTGAAAATTCACATCGCACCCTGATGATGAATTTTCTTCTATATTCAAGATGGGATAGATAAAATTGTAGAAATAAAGATCTAGAAACTTTAAAACGTAGAATTTCAGACATGAAAAGCTCCATAGCGGCATCTCAATATTTTTGTTTAAATCTTGCAAAAATAAATAATCATTTTCCATAAGAATAAAGAAATTTCCGGCTCAAAGTTTTAAGCAATCTAAAAAAAAAGGATTTCATGAAATACCCTATTGGCTTCTTATAGGCAAATTATTAGAAGCCTGTATAATTATTTTCCACCTCAAATATTTTTCTAAGGGGATAAAACAAAACTTGTCCTTTATCTGTTTCCAAAAAGAGGGAGATGCTTAAGTTAAATTAATTGAGTGAACAAAAGTCGACTCAAGTCGTTTACAAGTAGTGTTTTTGAATTTTTAGAGATTGGAAAGCCTAAGGGAGTTTCCTTGATTTCTTCTGGAGTCATATCTTCAATCGCACCACTGCTAATGTGTAATTTCAGTCTTTTATCATTTTGATTTCCAGAGTAGTATCTTATTTTATTTATTCCACAAAGATGTGTATAATTTCCATCCAATACTGCTAAGAGGTCACCATTGAAAGTTGATAATACCATTTTTTCTTTAGTTGGCATGGGCTTATAGAGGTGATGTTGTTCTCTCCATTGAATTTGTTTATTTTGAGGAAAAGTGTATTTTCGAATTTCTAATAGCTGGTTCGGATTTGTGTTGGGAATACGCCGAGAAGAATCAAATTATTCAATTTTATATCCAAGTATGCGTAAAGAAGAACGCCTGGCAGGAGAAGACCTCGACCTGGCACGAGGAGACTTCGACCTGGCACGACGAAAAGATTCCGGAAGAGGAGGAGACCTGACAGAAAAGCCCAGAGAATGAGGTCTGGCGGGATGATGAGACGTTTCAGGAGAATGCTGTCTGTCAGAAGAATAAAATGTTACAGGACGCGAAACACCAGGAATAGGTGCGCCATTAGGTAAACATTCAAACTGTGAACTTAACTCTGCAGAAAGAAACATAGGATTACTTTTTCCATGTGTATTCTCTTTCAGCTTATTCAGTCGGATTCTAATTTTCTCTTCCGGCCTGGCAGGAGGAGACCTCACTGGAAAGCTTGGAGAATGAGGTCTGGCAGGAGGATGAGACGTTTGAGGAGAATGCTGTCTATCAGAAGAATAAGATGTTACAGGACGCGGAACGCTATAAACAGGTGCGCCATTAGGCAAACATTCAAACTATGAACTCAACTCTGCAAAATGAAACACACAATTACTTTTTCCATGTGTATTGTCTTTTAGCTTATTTAGTCGGATTCTAATTTTCTCTTCCGGCCTGGCAGGAGGAGAGCTCGACCTGGCAAGAAGAAAAGCTTCGGCAAGAGGAGCAAAAACTGATAGGAAAGCCCGGAGAATGATGTCTGGCAGGAGGATGAGACGTTCCAGGAGAATGCTGTCTGTCAGAAGAATAAGATGTTACAGGACGCGGAACACCAGGAATAGGTGCGCCATCAGGTAAACATTCAAACTGTGAACTCAATTCTGCAGAAAGAAACACTAGATTACTTTTTCCATGTGTATTCTCTTTTAGCTTATTCAGTCGGATTCTAATTTTCTCTTCTGGTGTATTTTTATTTTCCATAGAGAGACGTACCTATCAATATTCCGTGAGTGGAAATCGCATGATTATATGCAGGAAGGCCAAAAAAGGTTGTTTCATTCTTCTCCGGGTCAAATCCCAAACCATTTTTCCGGAAGGAAAAGTACTGAAGCACCAAAGCAAACAATGAAATTAAACTTTCAACCAGACAACATTTTTCAGTCAGAAGAAAACAAATTCTACTGAATTGTAATTCAAGGGGGAAAATATAGCCGTTATTTTTGTAAGAATCACTGATTCATACAAAGAAGTTACAGCTTATGATAATTACAATTATCATTACACAAATTCCAACTATTGTCATTCACACACCTTCAACGATCTTAATTATAAATATATTTGCCTTTCTTACATCGCTAGCTTCCGGATTATCGGATTTACAAATATCCTGATAGCAAAAACTACGGAAATTTTTAAAATCTATCCTGTGTGCGTGAGCGCCCATGATATTAATCTAAGCCAAATCAATAATCGAATAACTTTTCCGTATAAAAAGGGTATATTGAGCAGGACAATTACCCCTGGTTGTTCTGTACAAAACAAACAAACCATTTCTTTCAAAGCATTCAACCATCAATTTGCCTCTTTTATCTTATCAGGGTCCAGACTGGATTAGAGTATATTGATCCCAGTATGATATTGAAAAAGGAATGATCTTTTATTTTGAGGAAGATATAGTCATCAAAGGGGAAGGAGTAAACCACTTCTCACTGAAGCATATAATATCCTCAGTGGTAGTATGAGTATAGATGTCACCCAAATTCCTAAATCCTCTCACATTCCACAAAACAACTCTTGGCAATGATTTTGCTAGAGCATCCCTCATGCTTCGGGACCATCTTGGGCTCTCTTCATTTCGGGACATCCCGTAAGAAATTCCTAATTGTGTTTTCCTTGTGAACGTGTTTGGATTTTTTCTTTGTATAGAAATTGTATTCAAGGCGAACCATGATAAGCCTATATGATTATTTTCCTCCTTGAATATTTTCATAATGAAATAAAGAGGAACCTTTTTATCTGTTAACAAGAAAGAGAGACTGGCGCATTGATAATGATCCTATATTAACTTTTTATAGTGGTGAGGTTGAAAGTCGACTCGAGTCGTCTACAAGTATTATTTTGAAATTGTTTGAGTTTGGCCGACCTAAGGGAGCTTCCTTGGTTTCCTCTGGAGTCATGTCTTCAACCGCACCACTGTAAATGTTTACCTTTACCCTTTTTTCAATCTGATATCCACTGTCGTATGTTATTCTATATATTCCACGAATTCGTGTACGGCTTCTTTCCAATATTGCAAAGACGTCACCGTTGATAGTTGATAATACCAATTTTTCTTCGTTTGGTACAGGCTCAAGGCGTGAATATCTTCCTTTTAATTTAATTGATGTATTGCCAGGAAAAGCGTATTTTCGAATTTCGAATCGCCGATTTGGATTTGTGTTGGGAATAAGCCGAACAGATCCCACATCTTCAAATTTTAATCCAAGTATGCTTAAATGAGAAGTCCTGGCAGAAGGAGACCTGGACCTGACTCGAAGAGAAGACTCATCAGGAGGAGAAGACCTGACAGGAAAATTCGCAGAATGAGGTCGGGCAGGAGGATGAGATCTTTTAGGAGTATGCTGTCTGTCATGAGAAGAAGAAGTTTCAGAACGCGGAACACCAGGAATGGGAGCACCATTAGGTAAACATTCAAACTGTGAACCCAACTCTGCAAAAAGAAACAGAGAATTACATTTTTCGATTGTATACTTTTGCAAAATATTTTGCCGGATTTTAGTTTTCTCTTCTGGCCTATTTTTCTGTTTTGGCACTTTATTCTCTTCTGCTGTGAGACATACCTAACCTTATTCCGTCAACAGCAATCGCATCCTTATATGAACGAGGGCAAAATGTGATTGTCACATTCTTCTCCTGGTCAAATACCAAACCGTTTTTTTGGGAGGAAAAGCACAGAATCACCAAAGTGAACAAAATAAGGTTAGGTATTGGTTGAAGCGTTTTAGTTGAAGATTCATCATTTTTGTAAAAAATGTGTTTACGTAAGATCTTATAAAAGATAATCGCTTAGATGATTCAATTAGTCCTGGACCTGAGAATTCCAAGACTAAAAAAATCAATTAGGAAATATTTCCGAAAATAGAGATTCGAAAAATGATTTCGAGGTACAAGATGATTTAGGCGCGAAAAATAATTCGATTACAGAAAATAATTCTGATCTTAGAGATTATGATTCTGAAATTTCAAAGATGGATTATCAAAATAAAGGATATTTTAATTCAAACAATAGCGCTCATCAGAGAAATAATCGATCAAATCTCTTGGAGAGGAAGAGAGACAGCCAAGAAACCCGGAGAAAACCGCGGTAGAGAGAAAGTTTAAAAAAAGCGGAAGAACCGGTAGGTCATCCCCTCCCTTCAATGAAGGGCAAGTCGGAGAAGGAGGCTTTCAGGATGCTGATAGGCAAGATCAGGGCGAGTCTGGAAGGAAAGGACGAAAAAAGGCTCAAGAAGGTGGAGGGCAGGTTCGAAATGATAATAAGTGACAGAGGGTAGCGCGAGAAGGAAGGTATTTGGGAGAGGTTAGAGAATATGATAGAAGAGAAAGTGGGAGAACGTAGGATAGGAAAAGGATAGGGAAAGGATAAGGGAAATGGAGTCGAGAATGGAGAGAAAAGAGAAGGCAGACAGGAGAAATAATATTGTGATGAGAGGGTTGAAGTTAAAGAGCGGAAAAGAAAGGGAGGACGTGGAAGTGCTGCAACAGAGCATAGGGTGGGTTAAAGGTAGGGTAGGGAAAGTTAGACTGGACGTGACAAAGGATAAGGAAGTGGCGGTTGTAGAGTTAAAGAGCTGCGAAGAGAATTTGGGGGTAATTCGAAATAGAAATAGGATAAAGAATAAGGGGGTTTTCATCGATCACGATTTGAAGAGAAAGGAAAGGGAGGTGCAGAGAATGCTGAACGACAGGACTAGGAGAGAGAGAGGAGTGAAGGAAGAGCGACGAAGGTAGGGTACCGGAAAATAAGAGTAGACGAGAAATTGTGGGTGTGGGATGAGGAGAAAGAGGTGATGAAGGAAGTGCAGGGGAATTTGTTTCTTAGGAAGTAGGGGGAAAAAAAGGTGGGGAAAAAGTGTCGACGGGAGAGAGGGTGAGCTGGGCGAGGAAGGCGATAGAAAAGTATCAGAAGCAGTTAGGAAAGGTACGCTTCAAAGGGGAATCAGTGAAGAGATATGGGAGGATTTGAAAGAGAAAGTGAAAAAGTGTGTGTAAAAGATGGTATTCAGAAAAAAGAAGAAAGGAATGGTGAAGCCGTGGTGGAATAGGAAATGTAAAAAGATGAAAAGGAAAGTGAGGAGGAAGTACAAGAAGTGGGAAGAGGGAACTGCGAAAAGGGAGGAGTACGTAGAAATGAGGAAGGGGTTGAGATTGGTGTGTGACAAGAAAGAACAGGAAAAGGAGAAAGATCTGAAAGTGGAGTTGGGAAGTGTTAAGACAGAGGGTGACGTGTGGAAGATGATAAATAAGTTTAGGAAGCGTAGAGTGGGGATAAGCGAGAAGGTAGGGAGTGAGGAATAAAGAGAGTTTTTTAAAGAATAATTTTGGTCTCAGGTTCAAGGAAGAGAGATGATAGGAGTAGAAGAAAGAGGGAGGCAGAAACCGAGGAGTTGAATGACGAGGAGTTACTTTTGAAGAAAATTCTTTAAAAAGTGGATGAAAATGCAGCTACACTTAAAGAAAATAGATTGTCTTTCCAAAGGAGAAGTAAACGGCATTATTATTCATATATTATATAATTATATTCACCAATAGAATTGAGGATGACCGCCAAGGAAAATATGAGAATATGAGCAAACCTCATATTTTCTGATTAGGGAAAAAATTGATTAACGTAATTATAAAGAATGAGATTGAAACGATAACTGCCGAATATTCTTTTGCTTCATTACAGAATTCAATAATTTTAGAAACCACATATATCGTATAGTCTTTATCGCTTAGATTTCAATCGCCAAGGTTGTCTCTCTCAGATATTTACATTTCATCACAGTCGAATAAAAAAAACAGAAGAATAAAAAAATTCATTAGAACATATATTTTATCAAATATTTGAGAAATTACGCCGGAAAAAATAAGTAAAATTATTTTAGAGTACATTATTTTAGAGTTAAAAATTTGTAATAATGTTATGAACAAATTATTTCACAAGAGTAATTTTTTGTAAGCTGTTTTGAACAATTGTTGTAATTCATAGTTTTTGCAAAAAAAAAATAAAATAAAAATTTATGTACAATTACGATTAGTTAAAAGGTGCTACCTTTTGTAATTATTCTTAATTATTTAAAAACAATTATGACTGTTGCGTTGTTTTTATTAGAGCTGAACGTAAAAAATATGCAGAAAAATTCGGCACTGGAAATTTTTGAAATTTTCGGTTAAAAGGAAAAAATATTTTATCGAAAATGTTGAATTTTCAACCCAAAAGGTTTCGTACAAAAAAATTGGATTATCAACCCGAAATAATGAATTTTCAAAATAAAGTTGCTTTTCAACCAAATACTTGATACATTTTCAACACACAAAGATTAACATCACGCCAGCAAATATGACTTTTTAAAAAAATTATTGAATTTTCAACAAAATCATTCCATTTTTAACCAAATAGTTGAATCTTCAACGAAAAATATTAATTTTAAACCAAGAAGGTAAATTTTCTACGAAGAAAATTTAATTTTGAACCAGAAGAGGTAAAATGATATCGGCGTAAAAACATCCATAGCCACATTTAATATTTTTCTTTATATCTGGAAAAATGGGGCAATTTGCACCTTCAATATTTTCATAGGAGAAGAAAAAGTCACTTTTTCATCTTTGTCCAAGAAAGAGAGACTGGGCTAATCATACATTAACTTTTTATTTTAATTACCCATTCGGATCACAAACAATACTTTTCTTTTTGCTTCATTTTAAAACATTAATGGTTTCGACTCGAGTGGTCTAAATGTATTATTTTTAAATTTCTTGAGATTGGCTTGCCTGAGGCAGTTTCATTAATTTCTTCTGGAGTCAGATCTTCAATCGCACTACTGTTAATGTTTACTTCCACCCTTTTTCTAATTTGATATCCAGGGTAGTATCTTATCATACGCATTCCACGAAGAAGTGAATAATTTTTTTTCCAATACTGCTAAGACGTCACCATTGGACGTTGATAATACCATTTTTTCTTCACTTGGTATGGGCTTGTAGAGGTGATGTTTTTCTCCAAGCTGTTTAATTTTATATCCAAGTATGCGTAAGGAAGAACGCCTGACAGGAGGAGTCCTGGCAGGAGGAGCCCTGGCAGGAGAAGTCCTGGCAGGAGGAGTCCTGGCAGGAGGAGCCCTGGCAGGAGAAGTCCTGGCAGGAGGAGTCCTGGCAGGAGGAGTCCTGGCAGGAGGAGTCCTGGCAGGAGTAGTCCTGACAGGAGGAGCCCTGGCAGGAGAAGTCCTGGCAGGAGTAGTCCTGGCAGGAGTAGTCCTGGCTGGATTAGTCTTGGCAGGAGATGTCCTGGCAGGAGTAGTCCTGGCAAGAGGAGTCCTGGACCTGGTACGAAGAGAAGATTTGGCAGAAGAAGTCCTGCCAGGAGGACCCAGAGAATGAGGTCTGGCAGAAGGATGATACCCACCAAATAGATAAACTTTAAATAAAATAGTTGAATTTTCAGCCAAGAAGATTAATTTGCTACGGAAAATAATGAATTGACAACAAAATACATGACTTCTAACAAAAAAGACAAATTTTCAATAAACTACATGAATTTTCATCCAAGAAGGTAAATTTTCAATTAAAAAAGTCAAATTGTTAACTACGTAGTTAAATGTTCAACTGGAAATGATAAATTGAAAAAAATATATATTTTATATTTAAAAAATTAACTTTTTACAGAAAAAGAATTTTCAACAGAATAGTTAAATTTTCAAACCAAGACTATAAAATATAAATTTACAATCAAAAATGGAATTGCTAAATTTTCATTTAAAATTGAGGACTTGAAGATTTTTTTAGTGTCGGTTAATAAAGAAGAAAACTTTTATCCAAAATGTTGAATTTTCAACCCAAAATGAGAGTTTCGTACAAAAAGATCGATTTATCAACCCAAAATTATGAATTTTCAAACAAAGTTAATTTGCAACCAAATACTTGAATTTTTTAGTCAAATGGTTGTATTTTCAACAAACAAAAATTAATTTTTCGCCCAAAAAGTATGACTTTTTGACAAAATTATGAAATTTTTAACAAAATAATTAAATCTTTAAGCAAATAGTCAAATCTTCAATCAAAAATATAAATTTTCAACCAAAATTCCTAAAATTTTGAAAAATCTTTAAAATTAAAAAAAAATCAACTTAAAATCATCCAGATTCTTTTTTGATAAATTTGGAAATCTTCTTAAATCTTTTTTAATAGTCTGTTAAAAATAATTTGTTGAAATAAAAGTTGATTTCAAATTTTTCCAGGAATCTTAATGAAATTTACACGTTGATCTAAATTTGGTTAAATCATTACAAAATTTTTATTATTTACAAAAATTTTTTCAAAACTTCTGAATATCTTTTAAAATATTTCAAATTTTTTCTAAAAATGTTAAAAAATCTTTCAAATTAAAAAAAAAATTTTCCCTAAATCTTTTACATTCATTTTCTACAATTTTTGAAATTTTTCCAAAATTTTTAAAATCTTTATGAATAATCTTCTTAAATAATTTGCCAAAATAAATGATTATTTTAAATTTTCCCAGGAATCTGATGAAAATTTATTTATCCTCTTGGAATCTTTTTGAATAGTGTATAAAATTTTGTAATCTTGCAGGATTGCAAAATTCTGCTTCAAATCTTCTACATTTTTTCACAAAATTTTAGGAAACTACTTCAACTATTTGGAAATCTTTTTAATTTCTTCTAGAAACACTTCAACATTATTAAAAGCTATTTAAAAAAAAATCATTCAAATATGAAAAAGAAGGGGAGGCTGGGGTAATCATAAATTAACTTTTTATTGTAATTACCAATTCAGCTAGCAAACAATACTATATTCAAGTTTTACATTTTTGCTGAAATTAAACAATCAATGGTGTCGATGAAACTCGACTCGACTGGTCTAAAAGTATTATTTTAAAATTTGTAGAGATTGGCTTGCCTAAGGGAGTTTCCTTGATTTCTTCTGGAGTCATATCTTCAATCGCACCACTGTTAATGTTTAATTTCACCCTTTTTTCGATTGGACAACCAGGGTGGTATCTTAGTACATATATTCCACGGAGACGTGTATAATTTTTTTCCAATATTGCTAAGACGTCACTATTGGACGTTGATAATACCATTTTTTCTTCACTTGGCATGGGCTTATAGAAGTGATATTTTTCCCTCCATTGAATTTGTTCATTTTGAGGAAAAGTATATTTTCGAATTTCGAATCGTCGGTACGGATTCGAGTTGGGAATAAGCCGAATAGATCCGAGATGTTCAATTGTATATCCAAGTATGCGTAAAGAAGAACGCCTGGCAGGAAGAGTCCTGGCAGGAGAAGTCATGGCAGGAGAAGTCATGGCAGGAGGAGTCCTGGCAGGAGTAGTCGTGGCAGGAAAAGTCCTGGCAGGAGGAGCTCTAGCAAGAGGAGTCCTGGATCTGGCACGAAGAAAAGATTCGGCAGGAGAAGACCTGACAGGAGAAATCGCAGAATGAGGTCGGGCAGGAGGATGAGATCTTTCAGGAGAATGCTGTCTCTCAGGAGAATAAGAAGTTCCAGAACGCGGAACAACAGGAATAGGAGCGCCATTGGGTAAACATTCAAAGTGTAAGCTCAACTCTGGAACAAGAGATTACATTCATCAAAACGCTTTTTCCAGGAGGAAATGTACTAAAGCATTAGAGCAAACAAAATAATGTTCTCTTCCCTCGCGAAAGTTTCGGATAGGAATTAATTCATAACCAATCCGAAGTTATCACAATCATTCCGGAATCTGAATCCGAACCAATCAGAGTTAATCCAAACCAATCCGAAAAAAGTTCTGCATTTCGTTCGACCGAAATCGGTTAAAAATTATTCCGATTCAATCCGAATCAATCCGAACCAAATGTTCATTCCGAATGAATTCGAACTCGGATTGACCTAAACCGATTTTATATTCAAATGAATCCAATATAATCCGAACTCGGATTCATTCGGATTGAAAATCGTTAAGAATTCATCATTGAATTGAAAATTCATCTATCTGGGTAAAAATTAAACTATTCGTTAACAATTGTTTTTTAGGTAGACAATTAATCTTTTTCGTTTAAAATGAATCTTTTTCAGTCGATAATGGAACTATTTGGTTGAAAATTCAACTACTTGGTTGAAAGTTTAACTACTTTGTGCAAAATTCTTTTTTTTTTTTTTGAAGATTCATAATTTTATTTAAAAATTCATCTCTCAGGTTAAAACTTTAACTATTACGTTGAAAAATATTTTCATAACAGAAAATCCAACTATTTACTATTTACTATCAATTCAGTTATTGAGATAGATATTTAATCTTCTTTTATGAAAATTTGTTGTTTTTGTCCGAAAATTTAGGCAGGTGGTTACAAATTAAACTCTTTCGTTAAATATATTTTTTTTTTCTTGTTTAAAAAATCAAAATTTTAGTTGTACCTACATCCCTTTGCTTTAAAGTTGAATTTCTTTGTCCAAATTTTTTTTAGTAAATATTTATAATTTTAGTTAAAAATTCATCTCGTTGGTCGAAAATTAAATTATGTGGAAATTTTATTTTTTAACTGAAAATCTAACCACTACGTAATTGTTCAAAATTGATCCTTTTTATTCGAAACTAATTTGTCATAAACTCATTTTTGTGTTCGAAAAGTCATCGCTGTAATTGAAAATTGATATCTATTGTTGAAAATTGAACTACTTTGTCAAAATTTTATTTTTTGGTAAAAGATTGATCGTTTTAGTTGAAAATCTATACTACTTGCTGAAAATTCCGTTTTTTTTTTAAATTAATTTTCTCAATGAAAATTTAACGATTTTAGTTGAAGATTTATCATTCTATTTTTCGGCGACGAAACCATATGTGCACGCGCACATATGGTACAAATTTCGTATCAACAGGGTCACTTTTGGAATAACATTTTTTCAACTCACCCCTGGAATAAATTCAGATTAAATTCGTTCTGATTTCAAGACAAACCCAAATGAAGCTTGGAAGAAAATAGCAATTGGGATAGATTGTAGATTAAACCAATTAAAAAAATGTACTTAAAATGATTGATATATTATATAATTATATTCACCAATAGAATTTAGGACAAGCGCCAAGTATAAGATAAAAGTATAAAAAATCCTCATATTTTTCAATTAGAGAAAAAACTGAATAATGTAATTATGTGAATTCGATTAAAAATTTCACTGTTGAGTATTCTAGTGCTTCATTATATAAATGAATAATTCTTTAAATAATGTATCGTATAGTTCTTATCTCGTAGATTGTAGGCATAAAGATTGTCCAATCAGATATTTACATTGCAATAGAGTCAGCTTCAAGGAAAAAAAAATTACTAAATTTGTTAAAAAACATGTTTGATCAAATGTTTTACAAATTGCTCAGAAGAAAAGAAGTTATCTTGAAACAAAAAAATAAATTTTTAACAAGGTATTTTAAGTTAAAGAAATTAATTTGCAATCAAAAGAAAAAAGGAATTTTTTAAGAAAAATTTGAATTTACAAGCAAGAAGATTAATTTTATACCGAAAATGACGAATTTTGAACAAAAAACATTAATTTTTCACGTAATAGTGGAATTTTGAAATTAGAAAGATAAATTGGCAAAAATGGAATATTTACATTTTCAGTCAACAAAATTAACCTTCGACCAAAAAAACTTTTTTCACAAAATGATTCAAATTTTCAACCAAAAAGATATCTTAAGCAATGAATAATAGTTCAATTTAACATAAAAAATAGTTTAATTCGACCAAAAGAGATACATTTTTAACAAAGTAGTTGAATTCTCAACCGGAAAGACGAATTTTCAACCAAACATTTGAGTTTTCAACTAAAAAAGATACTTCTGAAAAAATTGTTCGATATTTAACAAAGTTGATTAAGTTTGGACCAACTGGTTGAATTTTTAATCCACAATAATGAGCTTGCTACAAAAAAAAAAAAAATTTCAATAAGCTACATGAACTTTCAAACAAGTAGTTTAATTTTCAATGAAAAAGGATAAATTGTGAACTAAATAGTTAAATGTTCAACTAAAAACGATAACTTTATAACAAAAATAAAAAAATAATTATATTTTAAATTTAAAAAATTAACTTTTAACAAAAAAAAAAGAATTTCCAAAAAAATGGTTGATATTCAACCAAGAAAATGATTTTAAACTGAAATTACGCATCTTCAACCCAAAAATTAATTTTTAACAAATAAATGATTTATCAACCAAAAACTTGAATTTTTAACGAAAAAATATCAATTTACAATCAAAAGTTGATTTAAAAAAATGGCTTTTGAACAAAATTGTTCAATTTCCTGGATAGTAGATGAAGTGTTGACCAAATAGTTAAATTTTTAGAAGGAAGATTGAATTTTCAACCAAGAATATTAATTTCAACATAAAAGATGCATTTAAAAAAAAATACGTAACTTTTCAACCAAGTAGCTGAATTTTCAACTTGGAAAAATATATAAAATTAAAGTAAATTTGAACAGATTTTCAGCGTTTTCAAAGATTTCTATGCATTTAAAAGTTTTTTTCAGATAACTTTAATAAATAAATTTCATGTGAATTATATTCAAGGGCTTTCAAATTTCATCCAAATTTTTCATAGGAGAACTTCATGGCTTAAAAAAATAGAAGCGGCTTGTGTGATACTATTATTCTGATTCCGTTATTCACTTGTTTCGAAATGATTGTCAAATGTTTTCATGACATCTTACTGCCCGCCACGATACTAGCTTTCTTGATCCGCTAATTACTTGTTTCGAGCTTATTGTCAAATGTTTTCATGGCATCTTTTTGATAGCCATGAAACTAACTTTCTGATTCTGCCATTCCCTTGTTATGAACAGATTGTCAAATATTCTCGTGGCATCATACTGCATGCTACGATACTAAACTTTCTGGATCCGCTATTCACTCCTTTCGAACAGATTATCAAATATTCTCATGGCATACTAATGCCTGCGACGATACTAGCTTCCTGGATCTGCTATTTGTTTGTTTCGAGCTGATTGTCAAATGTTTTCATGGCATCTTATTGTTGGCCGCGTCACCAACTTTCTGAGATCGTTATTCACTTGTGTAATGCTGATTATTAAATTTTTTCGCCACAGCTCACTGCCATGATTGCTGCACTTGCTGATTCCGCCAGTTACTTGTTTCGAACAGATTGTCAAATATGCTAATGGCTTCCTAATGCTTGCCACTATACTAAACTGTCTGGATCCATTATTAACTTGTTGCGAGCTGATTGTCAAATGTTTTCATGGCATTTTATTGCTAGCCACGACAATAATTTTCTGAGTCCGTTATTCACTTGTTTCGAGCTGATTGTCAAATATTTTTGCTACATCTCACTTCCTGCCATGACACTAACTTTCTGATTCCGCCATTACCTTGTTATGAACAGATTGTCACATATTGTAGTAGCACCATACTGCATGCCACGATACTAAACTTTCTGGATCCGCTATTCACTTGTTTCGAACAGATTATAAAATATTCTCATGGCATCCTAATGCCCGCCACGATACTAGCTTCCTGGATCCGCTATTTATTTGTTTCGAGCTGATTGTCAAATGTTTGCATGACATCTTACTGCTCGCCACGATTCTAACTTTCTGGATCCGGCACTCACTTGTTTCGAGCTGATTGTGAAAGGTTTTTATAGCATCTTATTGCTAGCAGCGTCACCAACTTTCTGAGACCATTATTCACATGTGACGTGCTCATTGTCAAATGTTTTCATGGCATCTTATTGATAGCCATGACACTAACTTTCTGAGAGTCCGTTATTCACTTGTTTCGTGTTAATTGTCAAATGTTTTCATGACATCTTACTACCCGCCACGATTCTAACTTTCTGGATCCGCCACTCACTTGTTTCGAGCTGATTGTCAAAGGTTTTTATAGCATCTTATTGTTAGCAGCGTCACCAACTTTCCGAGACCGTTATTTACTTGTGTCGTGCTGATTGTCAAATGTTTTCGCCACAGCTCACTGCCTGCCATGATTGCTGTACTTGCTGATTCCGCCAGTTACTTGTTTCGAACAGTTTGTCAAACATTCTCATGGCATCCAAATGCTTGCCGCGATACAAAATTTCTGGATCCGCTATTCACTTGTTTCGAGCTGATTGTGAAGTGTTTTCATGGCATCTCATTGCTAGCGGCGACACTAATTTTCTGAGTCCGCTCTTCACTTGTTTCGAACAGATTATCCAATATTCTCATGGCGTCCTAATGCCTGCCACGATACTAGCTTTCTGGATCCGCTATTTACATATTTGTTTCAAACTGATTGTCAAATGTTTTAATGGCATCTTATTGATAGCCATGACACTAACCTTCTGAAAGTCCGTTATTCACTTGTTTCGAGCTAATTGTCAAATATTTTCGCCACATCTTACTTCCTACCATGACACCAACTTTCTGATTCCGCTATTCACTTGTTTTGAACAGATTATCAAATATTCTTATGGCATCCTAATGCTTGCCACAATACTAGCTTTCTGGATCCGCTATTTACATACTTGTTTCGAGCTGATTGTCAAATATTCTCATGGCATCTTACTGCCTGCCACGATACTAAACTTTCTGGATCCGCAATTCATTTCTTTCGAGTCGATTGTTAAATGTTTTCATGGCATCTTATTGCTAGTCGCCACACTAACTTTCAGAGTCCGTCATTCACTTGCTTCGAGCTAATTGTCGAATGTTTTTGCCACATCTTACTGCTTGTCACGACACTAAAGCCCGCCGCACACGGTGCTTTTTTTCTTGCTGGATTACTAGCTGGATTGTGCTGCTGGGCTCTCTGCAGGCAGAGCCGCGTGAAGCTAGGCAGGCTGAGATGCAGGCTCCGCTTCAAACGGTGCGTGCTAGTCTGCTCGGCCACATGCTAGCTCTCCTGCTTGCAAACGGGCACTTGTCAAAATGGGCGCGTTTATACAGGCGGCAATTCGTCGAAGACAGGCAGCTATTACAGCTTTTCTATCAATTAATGATTCAAAACAAAAAAATGAAGAATTATAGAGTCGGTCTTGGCTGCAACGGAGAAATATAGGAAAAGGTATATTTTGACCATGTTGTTCGAAGAATTAAGGTCAACATGACCTACAATCGTTAGGTTTCACTAGCTATTTAAAATGTGTCCTCATTACGGATTGTTTTCCTTGCAGCCCGGAAGATCCCATTGCATTTAAAAACTACACTTGGATGACAGAAGATTTACTAAATGAACTTTTACAACTTGTCTCATTTTCACTTTTGCAAACACTATGCACAACAACCCAATGACGCTAGAGTTGCCATGTGGGACTGTGGCAGCCGACAGAATCACGTGAACTTTTCTCTACTTCTGATTGGCTCCTTGCTTCAGCCAGCGTGAAAACCAGCAGAGAAAATAGCACGCGTTCTATCAACGAAATCTAGCACGGCGCCCATCACGAGAGCCAGCAGTGACGTCATTTTCCTGCAAGGCAGCCTGTTCGGCGGGCTTAACTTTCTGATTCCGCCATTTAATTGTTTTGAACAGATTGTCAAATATTCTCATGGCATCTTACTGCCTGCCACGATACTAAACTTTCTGGATCCGTTATTCACGTGTTTCAAACAAAACTTGATTATCATCTGTCAGCAGTATTGATTGCACTACATACATGTGCTTTAAAACACCTTATTTTTTTATTTAAAAATGTTACAACCAAAAATAAATGTCAAATATGCTGGTTGCGACGCTTTCGTGAATAAAAGGAAAAGCAAAAAAATATAATAAAGAATGCACCTGAAGCAAATGAGTTTTCTCTTTCATTACACCGAATAATAGTTGTTGATGACATTCTATGCCACAGTTGTCGACTCTCTATTTATGAAAAAAATCTGAAAAGTGTCTCTAATTATGACGAGGGGAACGCATCTCCTTCCGAAAATGAATCAATCAATAATGATCCAACGTTTGAAATTAAACTCGAATCAAATGATGAAATTTCCGATGTTCAACGCATTAAACTTCTGCTGCAACTCACAAATAATGTTGCCTCTGCTTTTCCATGACGAATTTGACTACGATTCCTGAAGAAGCTCGAACGCAGTTTTATATTGAGAAGAAAATATACATACCACAAAATCGTATATTTGATGAAGATCTTGGTCTCCTGAAGGTGCATTCTAACAAATGAAGTATCATTGCATTAGAGTTGTCCAAAGTAATGAAAGCCCTTTCTATAAAGGTGTGATTCAAGTTTATTAGATGAAGTAGGTGAATATAGACTTCCCGAAAAATAATTAGAAGTATTTACAGGATTTAAATGGGAACAACTCAATGCTCTTGAAGAGATGTTGATCTCGCTGCGAAACAGCCAATCCCATTCGGGGATCCAAGCACTGGGAGTCTTTTTGTTTAAATTACGCACTGGCAATTCTATTAAAATGCTTTCTTTCATCTTACAGTTAGAGAATGCACATGATGTATCCGATTATTCTTCCAGTGTGAAAAAATCTTTTGAAAATGACGTTTTGCCACTTTGTTTCGGTTTAGGTTCTCTTAACGGAGACAATCTTATTAAAGATCATACAACTGATACGGCAAAAAATTGTTGGACATCGAAGATCATTTTTTTTAAATTTCTGACGGAACGTACTCTAGACTACATTTTTGAAATGCTTCGACCATATATTGCCAATCAAAATGATGCCGAAATTCGAAAAAGTGTTATTGAAGATCCAAGTGATTTGCGTAAATTCTTAACAAAAGGTGATCTTTTTGTTCTTGATCGCTGATTTCGAGATATAAAAGAAAAGTTAGAGGAAGAAAATTATTAATTTACAGTTTTTGCAAGAAATATAAGAAACATTAAGGTACAATTACGATTAGTTAAAAGGAGCTGCCCTTCACAATTATTCCTAATTGATTAAAAACAATGAAAAGTGTTGCATTGTTTTAAATAGAGTTCAACTTACAAAATATGGACAAAAAATTGAGGCCCTCACATTTTTGTATTTTCCAGTCAATAAAGAAAAAAAAATGACTTTCTAACAAAAAATAATTATTAAATTTTCAAAAAAATAATTTAGTTTTCAAGCAAATAGTTAAATCTTCAATGAAAAATATAAATTTTCAAGCAAGGCGATGAATTTTCTACCAAGAAAATTGAATTTTCTTACAAAGAAGATTCTTTAGTCAAGAAAAAATAAATATTATTTTTTCAAGTTTAATTGGTTATTTAGTGTCAAGGTTATGGGAGTATAATGTTCCTAGGATTCTTCAATTGAATCCTTTCTCAAATTTTTGAAATTTTCAAAAATAAAAAAAATGTCCTTCAATTACCCAGATTCTTTTTCGATAAATTTGGAAATCTTCTCAAATCTTTTTGAATAGTCTCATAAAAATAATTTTTTGAAATAAAAATTGATTTCAAATTTAGTCATTTTGAAAATTGTTTTAAAACTTTTAAAAATCTTTCAAGATATTTCAACTTTTTCCTAAAAATGTTGAAAAATCTTTCAAATTAAAAAAAAATGTTTGCCTAAATCTTTTAGATTCATTTTCGAAAATTGTTTAATTTTTCTGTAATGTTTCAAGATCTTCTATAAACATCGTCTTGAATGATTGGTCAAGATTTGAACATTTTCAAAGCTTCTGAATATCTCAAAAACTTATTTGAATAGTCTCTAAAATTTTGTACTCTTGCAAAATTGAAAAATTCTGTTTGAAAATATTCTACATTTTTTTACGAAATTTTAGGAAATCCCTTCAAATATTTTAAAATCTTTTTTCATTTTCTCTAGAATCATTTCAAAATTCTTAAAAAGCTTCTTTTTCAAAATTTTATGTAAATCATGTATAAAAAGCTAGATAACGCAAAAACTTTGCTATATGTGAGTTATTATTTAATTTTTTTTTCACTCAAATATAAAAAACTAGGTACCACAGATTTTTGTTTCACAAGATGTTTTCGCGTTTTTAATGTTTTGTTGAAAGAAAAAAAGTAAATTTTTTACTTGTAGAAAAACAAATTTTCACTTTTTACCCCGAATAGCAAAAAAATGTCAGAATTATGTAATATTTTCCAAAAGTTTCATAATAAAAAAAAATGATAGGGAAGAATTTGACATTTTATTCACAGCATTATCATGAAATCGCAACTTTAAGGTTGATAATAGCACACAAGCTATGATAGTTAAAATGGTAGAAATGAAGATTTAAAAACTTTAAAAAGAAGAATTTTTGGCGTAAAAACATCCATTGCCACATTTTAATATTTTTCTCTTTATCTGCCAAAAATAGAGCATCATTGACATCATCATTATGAAGGCCGACTCGAGTGGTCTAAAAGTATTATATTAAATTTTTGTGAGATCGGCCTGCCTAAGGGCGTTTCCTTGATTTCTTCTGAAGTCAATTCTCCAATCGCACCACTGTTAATGTTTAATTTCACCCTTTTTTCATTTTGACATCCAGAGTAGTATCTTATTTTATGTATTCCACGAAGATGTGCATAATTTTCATTCAATACTGCTAAGACGTCACCATTGGAAGTTGATAATACCATTTTTTCTTCAGTTGGCACGGGCTTATAGAGGTGATGTTTCTCTCTCAATTGAATTTGTTTATTTGGAGGAAACGTGTATTTTCGAATTTCGAATTGCCGAGACGGATTCGAGTTGGGAATAAGCCGAACAGATACAAGTTGTTCAATTGTAAATCCAAGTAAAGAAGAAGGCCTGGCAAGAGGAGACCTGACAGGAGAAGTCCTGGCAGGAGGAGACCTGGCAGGAGGAGACCTGGCAAGAGGAGACCTGGCAGGAGGAGACCAGACAGCAGAAGTCCTGGCAGGAGGAGACCTGGCAGGAGAAGTCCTGGCAAGAGGATTCCTGGACCTGGCACGAAGAGAAGATTCAGCAGGAGAAGACCTGACAGGAGAAATCGCAGAATGAGGTTGGGCATGAGAATGAGATCTTTCAGGGACATGCTGTCCCTCAGGAGAATAAGAAGTTCCAGAACGCGGAACACCAGGAATAGGAGCGCCATTGGGTAAACATTCAAAGTGTGAACTCAACTCTGCAACAAGAAACAGAGGATCACAATTTCCATGTGTATTCTCTTTCGACAAATTCTGCCGGATTTTAATTTTCTATATGCAGAAAAGCAAGAAACGAATCACATTCTTCCAAGGGTCAAATCTCAAACCCTTTTTCCATTCCAGCATATTTTGTCGGAGATGAATTTTTAATCTTGTTAGAATTAACCTAAAATACTTTTTCTTGCAAATTCGTCTTCTGGGGTTGAAAATTCAACTATTCCGGTGGCGGTGGAAATTCAAAAGGCTGGAGCATTTTCAAAATTTTGGAGACCACTTTTTTCAAGATTTGAAAATTGTATCCACGGCTATTCGTAGTACTCGAAAATTCAAACAATTTATCCTCACGACTTTTTTTGATAAAAAAAAACAATTATGCGCCCAAAAAAGATCTGTAAATGTCCTGTTGATCACTTTTGCATAGGACACGTATCTTTTGTTTTCTTTTTTAAAAATACATTAAAAATGAAAAAATGAAATTTTTGAACAAACGACACAAGCTACGAAAAAAATGAGACAAAAGTTGGTTATTGAAAAAAGAGCTACACATATGTATTAATCATTTTTTTGATGAAAGGCATAATTTTTGGTTTTAATCGTAAAATATAAAATAAAAAAATTGAATTTTTGGACAAACGACACAAGCTATGAAAAAAATGAATTGACCAAAGTGGCTCATCCAAAAAAGAGCTAAAAATTTGTAGTCCATAATTTTTCTGATAGGACGGGTAGTTTTTATTTCAATCGTAAAAAATGACATTAAAAAAATAAAAAAATATAATTTTTTCAAAAACGACACAAGGTGCGAAAAAAAATTAATGGGCAAAAATTTAGCCAAAGAAAAACAACAATTTTTCTCATAATAATTTTTATATAGAACGAGTAGATTTTCTTTTATTTAAAAAAAAATATTTTAAAAATAAAAAAATGAAATTTTTAGAAAACGGCACGGGAGACGAAAAAAAAATTAGAAGGCAAAAGTTGTTTAACCAAAAAAGATCTACAAATTTATTATAAACTCGTTATAAAAATATACTACAAAAAAAATCAACTTTTTGGAAAAAGGATACAAGCTATTATATAATGTAACTATATTATACTCACCAATAGAATTGAGAATAATCGCCAAGTATAAGATAAAAGTATAAAAAATCCTCATAGTTTTTAATTTTTTTAAGTGATGAATATTCTAGTGCTTCATTATATAATAAAATTCTATGAATAATGTATAGTAAAGTCCTTATCTCGTAGATTGTTTGATCAAATGTTTGAGAAATTATTCAGGAAAAAACAAGTTATCTTTAAACAAAAATATCGTCTAACGTGAATTCCTCCACTGATTTTAATAAAATTGCAATAAAAAAAGCAAGAAGATTAACTTTCAACCAAAGAAAACAAATTTTTAATAAAGTACATGAACTTTCAACCAAGGGGTTAAATTTGCAATTAAAAAAGTTAAATTGTCAACTACGTAGATAAATGTTCAGCTGGAAACGATAAATTTTTAACAAATAATAAAAAAAATGATATTTCATATTTAAAAAATTAACTTTTTACAAAAAAAAAAGAATGTTCAACAGAATAGTTAAATTTTCAACCAAGAAGATGAATTTCCAACGATGATGCATCTTCAACCCCAAAATTAATTTTTAACAAATTAGTTCCACTTAGAACATTGTGGTTTAATTTATTTAAAAAAATCAATTTTCAACCAAGTATAATAATTTTCTACCAAAAAAGATACCTTTTTGACAGAAAAAATAAGGTATCAACCAAAGAGTTGAATTTTTAACTAAAAAATGTAAATTCACAATGAAAAATGGAATAGTTAAATTTTCAGTTGAAAAATGAATTTTTCAACAAGAAGACAATTTCTCAAGAAAAAAGTTGATTAAAAAAAATGACTTTTCAACCAAATTTTTTAATTTCCTGAAAAGTAGATTAACTTTTGACCAAATAGTTGAATTTTCTTTGGAAAATAAATTAAATGAAAGGAAATTTCAAGGGATTCCTGATAATCCCAAAGATTTTGAAGGAATTTGAAGATCTCCAAGGATTTCAAGAGATTTTTAAGATTTCTCAGGATTTAAACGATTCTAATAAACTTGATGAATGAGTTTAATTTTAATTATATTCAAGGCTTTCAAATAATTTGTACGTTTTCGACGGGATATTCAGATTTTTAAAAGATTTCAAGGGAATTTTTTTACAATAATTCCTTGAATATGTTGTATTATTTATTCCAATGTTGATTATCCCATAATTGTTCCATAATAATTTTCCATACTGAATTATGTCCACCTTTGAAAATTGGATTAAAAAGAGACTGGTCGTAGAAAGTGACTAAATCTGTAAAAAAATTAAGTTATGAAGAATAAAAAAAAATGTTTTTCGTTTTTGAACAATTTTCTATTCTCAACTTCCACTCTCTTCATGCTTTAAGGCTCATGTAGGGGGTAATCTAACCTACAAAATTCACCTCAAAAAATTGATTTCGAATGCTGGCGCACCGAAAGGATGTCAGGGGGCAATTTTTCCCCCCACAGGAAGCACATATCCCTATTTGAGGGGAAAGTCCCTCCGAAACGTCAACATTCGCGACAAATTTAAGAAAATTAACAAAATAACATAGTTTTCAAACGCCGAAAAAACGTAAACAGAAACAATACAATCAGCGCCGCGTGGTATCTCGATCGATCACTAAATCTATTTAAAAAGACTTCTGGCGCCATATTCAAAATAGAAAAAGCATTGAAACATATGTAGGAGTAATAATTCTTAGTAAGTTATAATATATTATTTAAAAAACATAACAAATAAATATTATCTTAAAAAAAAATAAAAAAAAAAGGAAAAATATATTCAACGGAAAATACTGACTGATAAAATAGATAAATAAAACTTTCAACATTTTCTTCTAATTCTGAGTTGATCTTATAACATTTCCTTCACACCACCCACACAGAAGACATAAATTACATATAGCTTTCAAGATTTGGTAAAGATTCTCCAAACTTGTAATTAGCAAAAAAAAGTTATTTCCACAAAATGCAAAGTTATTGTGGTAATGATTTTTTCAGAGGAACCTTAGGCTATATATTGTACCCCTAACACTCCATCAAACCCACCCACGTATTAGAAATCAATTCTATTAAGCTGGAAAGACTAGGTAAATATATTGCTGTATTATTCTTTGACGAAAAAATAACATTTTTAGAAAAAGTCGAAGTCGTTGTTTCTATAATTTTTTGATGTGATCCTCAGTCAATAGATTGTTATCATAACACCCATACAAACCCACTCTCGCATTAGAAATCAATTCTAGAAAACTGGAAAGACTGTCAATATTTTTTTATGGTGGCCATTGAGCACCATGAAAACGATTGGAAATTTGTCGTTTTTCACATTATTCTTGAGAACCAGTTTTCGAGCAAAGTTTTTTATTATTTATTCCAAAGACATTCTGACTCTTATGGATTCTTTCTAAACCTGAATCAAGTCGGATCGACTTGAGCCTGTGGATTCCAACTCGAATTCAGGTTTAGAAAGAATCCATAAGAGTCAGAATATCTTTGGAAAAAAGAATAAAGAACTTGGCTCGAAAACTGGTTCTCCAGAATAATGGGGAAAAAAAAACTTTCAAATCGTTTTTATAGTGCTCAACGGCCAGTATGAAGTCTGATCGACTTGAGCCTTTGGATTCCAACTCGAATTCAGGTTTAGAAAGAATCAATAAGAGTCAGAATGTCTTTGGAATAAAGAATAAAAAACTTGGCTCG
>CAKNYM010043753.1:49194-63822 GCA_932195095.1 Andricus curvator | reverse complement strand
AATATGAAATTCGAAAGGGTTGACGAGTTTAAATACCTCGGGTCTATATATATACTAACATTTTAGAAAATCAATTGAATAGCACAGTAAGAAATTTACAAGATAAACAAAGACTAGAGAAAAAAACCTATAAATATAAACAAACATAAAGATGCAATTAATTCTGGTTATAAAGATCCTTGGATTATAAATTTTAGTAATGTTGTTATTCCTGACAAAGTTAATGATATTTTCAGGTTAGGAAACAAATTTAGTTCATCTTTTTTAACAAAAAAACGTTAAATAATTTTAGATATTAATAAAGACATAGAGTAAAATATTTGTTTAATGAAAAATACTGAAGATCGTTATTTGTTCAGACATAGAATGATTATTACATCACATCATTTTTTACAGAATAATAAAATTACTCATGTTGATAGAGTCTGAGCACAAAATATCAATAAAACACAAACATTTATCAATTCTAATAAACAATTATTAATTACCCATGCATGTAAAAGTAATATTACTGTTGTTCTTAACAAGAAATCATATGTTTAAAAAATGCAAGAATTATTAAATGATACTACAACATATGAAAAACTAAATGAAACCCCTGAGGAAAAATTTTAAAAAAACATTTAAACTGTTACATAATAATATTACGTGAAGATATTTTAGTTCATGATACTAACATTCCTAGAATGTATGGTTTACCTAAACTTCACAAACCTAATTGCACAGAAAAAACAGAAGATAAACTTTACATCGATTTCCGACGAAAGATTCTTTGCAACAAAAATTAACGTCAGAGGATAAACTTTACACAAATATCGGTTAAACTTTCTTTTGTTTTTCCATGATAAACACATGTATTTTGAAAGACGCGAAGTTGGCTGCACAAAACTTTATCGCTCTAAAAAATTTCCTGCAACAAATTTTATTCTTAGTTTTTTCTGTGTGTCCACTTCGACCTGTAGTTGCATTAATAAATTCACCATTATACATTATATGTACGGCCGCTTATAGTTATTGAAAATTCAAATATTTTATTCTCATGACATTTTTCGATAAAATGAAAATTTTCAGAGTTACAGCATTTTCAAAATCCAAAAGAAAAAACGAAAATTCACATTTTCAGCCAAACAACGCACGATGCGAAAAAAAGCCAGGACAAGAAAAGTATTTCTTTTTTCACGCCCTATAAGATTATCATAACGACTTTTTGAATTTTCTTGAAAAATCGAAAATTCACATTTTTATTGCACAAGAAATACTGAAAAATCAAAAAAATCAATTTTACGGTAAACTATGCAAGATACGACAAATTCTTATCAAAACTTTGCTTATTTACTTTATGTTTCATCTCGTGTGTGGTATTTCAAAATATTCCATTTTTGTATGCCCTCAATACTATTTCTAACGATTGAAACAATAAAAAATAATAATAAATCAAACAATTTATTCTGACTGAAAATTTGACTTTTATCATTTTGGTCGAGGATTCAACTATTTTATTAAAAATCCGTGTTTTTCAGTTTAAAAATTCGTATTTTCGGGCGGAAAAGTAAACAGTATTGTAACAAAAAATGTATTTACTAAAAATACTTCTTGGTCGAAAATTCAACTACTTCGTTAAAAAGTATTTTTGTTGTTGTTGAAGATTATTCATTTTAGTTGAAGATTTATCAATTTTGGTAAAAATTAACTTTTCTGTTGAAAATTCATATTTTCAGGTTAAAAATCCAACTGTTTTTTAGAGAATTTATTTTTTTTCGTAGAAAATTCATCAGTTTATTTAACAATCATTTCTTTGGTCCAATAATAAACTATTTAGTTAAATTTTATTTTTTATTGAAAATTAAACTATTTAGTTAAAAATTTATCGTTTTTGGTTGAAAATTCATCTTTTTTTGTAAAAATTCATAATTTTGGTCGAGGATTCAACTATTTCATTAAAAATTCGTGTTTTTCAGTTAAAAATTCATGTTTTCGGGCGGAAAAGTAAACAGTATTGTAACAAAAAATGTATTTACTAAAAATACTTCTTGGTCGAAAATTCAACTACTTCGTTAAAAAGTATTTGTGTTGTTGTTGAAGATTATTCATTTTAGTTGAAGATTTATCAATTTTGGTAAAAATTAACTTTTCTGTTGAAAATTCATATTTTCGGGTTAAAAATCCAACTGTTTTTTAGAGAATTTATTTTTTTCGTAGAAAATTCATCAGTTTATTTAACAATCATTTCTTTGGTCCAATAATAAACTATTTAGTTAAATTTTATTGTTTATTGAAAATTAAACTATTTGGTTAAAAATTTATCTTGTTTGGTTGAGAATTCATCTTTTTTTGTTGAAAATTCATAATTTTGGTCGAGGATTCAACTATTTCATTAAAAATTCGTGTTTTTTAGTTAAAAAATCATATTTTCAGGCGGAAAAGTAAACAGTATTGTAAAAAAAAATTAATTTACTAAAAATCCTTTTTGGTCGAAAATTCAACTACTTCGTTAAAAAGTAATTTTGTTGTTGTTGAATATTATTCATTTTAGTTGAAGATTTATCAATTTGGGTACAAATTAACTTTTCTGTTGAAAATTCATATTTTTGGGTTAAAAATTCAACTGTTTTTTTTTTTTTTTAAATGTTGTTTGGTAGAAGGATTAGTATAGATTAGAAATATTTAAAAACTTGGAAACGTTTCTGAAAATTTATCAAATATTTCTTGATTTCTTCCAAAAGTCTAAAAGTTCTAAACATCTTTTTAGAAAAATCTAATTTCTCCTAATATTTTGTAACATTCTATAAAATAAAATAAATTTCTTTAAAATCTTCTAGATTTTTTTTGACACATCTGAAATATTCGAAATATTCGAAATATGACACATCTGAAATATTCGCTGATAATACTCATATTTTTTGTTCTCAACATTTAGAATTTAATTTCAGCACCAATTTAATTGTTCAAACACTTTTAACAAATAAATAGTTTTTTTAAATTTTCAATATTGTTTTATTTATATCTAGACAATACTTCATCTCAAAAAACCTTTTTTTTTTATTTAGAAAACGTATCTTATGTTTTTAAACGTAATACAACAAATGTTACGTAACAGCAGTGATAGGAGGGGGGTCCAAAGGAAATGTTACGGTGTGTTAAATGGGGCAGGGGGGGGGTTAAAAAATGTCGAAAATAATGTTACGTAATATGTGAACGCTCCCTAAACTAGTTTCTAAATGCAGGATCTTAACTCATAATTGCTTGAACAATCTCGAATGTTAAACCAAATTCCACTTTTTTTTCAAAAAACCATGAGGAATAATTTTTAACTAAAGATGGAGAGGAAGCATCAGATAATTTTCATCAATTTTGAGCAACACTCGGATATCGCTTCTCGTCGTGAAAACGTTCCGCACTATTGGTGGGAGTGCGAAACGACTGGAGTGTCAGAACATGGGGGTTGGGAGGGGGTGATGGGGTTTTAGGGTGGTTTCGACGCGGAATTGGATGGTGGCGGAGGCGGAGGATACAGAGGGAAGGATAAGGGGGTCGATAAAGTAGCGATCGCGCACGGGACTCAATTACACGCTCCGGCGCTCTCTCCAGCTTCCCTTTCTTTCTCTCTTTCTCTCGCTTGAGTGGATCTTTCTCCCTCTTTCTCCAATCACCCGATTTCCCCTCTCTCACCACCCTTTTCGGGCACCGTTCAACCTACCACCCATGGGATCACTAAAAGGACGACTACCCTCGCTTCGAAGGCAGGAAATCAGCCAGACAACCCGATGGCAACGAGGCTCCTGTCGCAAAGCTTCCTGTTTCAGCTTCCCCTTTTTCCCTCCCGAGAAAATTCAACATCACACTTTCACACGATTTTCGAAAGTGGGAAGGTTTCCACCCCGAGATCTCAAGGGTTTTTTTATAATACTAAAATCATAGGTTTTTAATCCATATTTTATATTAATCAATTAGCATTTTTAATTTATGAGTCTTTTGATTGAGAAACAAATCTATGACAGAATACAAGAACCCCTCCTTTCCCCAACACCTTATCCACACCTTATCTTCTCACGCCCTCCCCCTTTCAGAGCACACTTTCTCACAACCCCTTCCACTCTCCATCCTCCCACCTCCACCAACCACTTATCCCTCCTCCATCCCACCTATCCCGTACATACCCCCTCTCCCCATCCCTTAACCTTCATTGCGACACTCATAAATCCCTTCTTCAGGGTCATACCCTCCTCATCGTGACCCCCTCCCTCCTCCATCTATCCCGTCATCGTTCGTGTGCCCCTCCCCCTCACACTTTCTTCCAGATCCTCCTTCTCCTGCCCCCTCAATTCCAGTTCACTTCTCCCTACCTTCTCCTAATACCTTCCTTAAATTACGTAAAGTTTTTTGCTGTTATTTTTATCCGCGTGCCCCTCCCCCTACCCTTCGTTAGGTTTCTTAAGTTTTAACTCCCCTGAATCTTACGTAATTTTTTACAACTACATTTTTTTCGTGAATTTATTTAGGGGTAATCGAAAAATAATGTTAGACGATTCAGGGGAGGGGTAAGGTAGTAAAATCATACTGTTTCTTATGAAGTAACAAAGAAATTCAACTTTCATCCAAAATGTTGAATTTTCAAGCCAAAAGAACGAACTTTCTACAAAACAGTGAAATTTTTTACCAACTAATTGCATTTTCAACCAAAAAGATAAATTTTGAACTAAGAAGATTCATTTTTTACTAAAAAGACGAATTACCAACAAAATAAATAAATTTCTGAACAAATAGTTAATTTTCCAATCCAGAAGATTAATTTACTACCAGATAAGATGAATTTTCAACAAATTACATAAATTTTCAAACCAAACAGTTGAGTTTTTAAACTTTTAAACTAAAATGTTAAATTTTCAACAAAAGAGATGAATCTTTAACCAAAAAATTGATTTTCAATCAAAAAAAAATCTACAGAACAGTTGAGTTTTCTACCAAATTTTTGAACTTTCAAGGCAAACAGACAAATTTCTAATATAAAATAGTTAAATTTTGAAGCCAAAAATCTAAAGCTTAAACAAGTTAATTTTCAACCAAATTTTGACTTTGAAAAATTAATTTTCAACAAATTATTTCAATTTTCAACCAAAGAGATGATATTTTTACTAAATTGAAATTTAAGAATTTCAAATTAGATTAAAATCAAATTCGAAATCCTATTTAACGTCCAATACTCAAGTTAATGTATAGAATTCCTGAAAATAAAACAAGAATCCAAGGATCAAATTTGGACAACCACCAAAAAATGCTCCTTTTGCAATTCCTAAAAACAAAACAAAAATTGTTTCTTTGGACAAAAATAAAAAATAGGAAAGAAAAATGAGAAGGTAACCAACCAAATCCCCTTTCTCCCCTTTTTTATTTCTTTCTTCTTTTTTATTATTTTTATTATCAAATCACAATGTGAAAGCATTTTTCATTTTTCATATTGTGATTTGATAATAATAAAAATAAAAAAGACGAAAGAAGTAAAAACGAGAAGGAAGGGGATTTGGTTGCTTGCCTTCTCATTTTTCTTTCCTCTTTTTTATTTTTGTTCAAAGAAACGAAAATTTTTTTGTTTTTAGGAATTGCAATAGGAACATTGTTTGCTGTTTGTCCAAATTTGATCCTTGGATTCTTGTTTTATTTTCAAGAATTATATACATTAATTTGTACTAAAGTTATAAATCTTAAAGAAAAAAATGAATTTTCAAGACATTAGTTCCACTTTCAATCAAGTAGTTGAGTTATCATCCTAAAATGATGAATTTTCAATACAAAATATGATAGTTGATATTTCAAAAAAAAAATTTAATTTTTAATAAAAAACAATTCAATTCAACGAAGAGTTGCATTTGTATCCAAAGAAATTTATTTTCTAGCAAAAAACACGAATTTTTAACAAAATACATGAATTTTCAACCAAATAGTTGAATTTTCAACCAAAAAAGATAAGTTTTCAAACAAAAATGAAATAATTAACTTTTCAGTCGAAAAAAAATTAACCAAAAAACGCATTTTCAACATAAGTAAATTTTCAAGTAAAGAATATAATTTTGAACTAAAATGATGAATTTTCAACTAAGAAATTGAATTTTTAACAAAATAGTTCAACTTTTAACTAAATAGGTAAATTTTCTACCAAATTGTTGTATTTTCTATTATATTGTTGAATTTTCTAGCCGAAAATATGCATTTTCAACATAACAGTAGATGGCAGGATAGAGTGGGAGATTATGAGGCGAAGGGGCTATAAGGAATTGTGCGGAGATCTGGGAGGGGGGTATTGAGATGGCGAAGAGTAGGCAGAAATAGTTTCTGCCCAGGGCTACTAAACCCCTCCATCCCCTACTCCCCCTTCTTTTATCTGCTTTCCTCATCCCCCATAACTCCTCTCTTCTCACTCCCCCACCCATCAATTCCACTACTAGCTCCTTATGATTCCATTTCTCTTACATCCCTCTTCACTTCCCCGCCCTTCCTCTCTCATCAATTCCCTTCCCCTACTACCGCCAATTTCCCCGCTTCCATTTCCTCACTTCCCCTCCTGGGAATAAAGTACGATGGGCAGACGATCACCTGACCGAAACTGTAAGAGTTTCTGCCCGGGACTGATTACAGCAAACTGAGGTGAACTTTCCATGGTTACAGGACTCTAACGTGCTGCCTCTAGTGGAGTCCGCCGGAGATATCTACGATTCTCCACGGAAAGTTTGCCTCAGTTTTGACTACACTGGAACCTGGAGATAAGCATCCTCATGTTACGCTATTCCTAAAAATGATGGCCTCGGAATGTAGCGATGTGCGGAGCAAGGAAGGCTTGCTCACTCAGGCGTGACAAAAAAGCAAGAGGGACGCAGTCTCCGCGCTTTAGTTGCATCAGGTTCATGCGGCCCTGGTTCTTTACGTTTGGATTCCCTAGAGATATGCTGAAGGCCGCTGTGAGCAATGCCCGAAACCGTGCTTATCTCCCGGTTCCAGTGTACCCACGTATGCTAGACAGACTATATTGCAGGATCAGCTATAGGACAGCCCTTATAGATGGTTAGAGCGACTATCTCTAGAAGGTTAAAACAAGAGGTTCAAATTGATCATCTCATAGTGTCAACTTGGTCATCGCGGACGGTCGACTCAAGCGTCATAGAGAGTCGAACCGGTCATCACAGTGGGCGGAATTGATCATTATAAAGGGACGAATCGCTCATCATAGAGGGTCGATTTGGTCATATCGGATAGTCGACTTGATCTCCTCGAACAGTCGACCTGGCTATCTTAGGCGGTCGATTTGATTATCCTACATTTTCTATATTTGTTGTCCTTTTCCTACTTATTCCAGTATTTCTCTTATAAGAGACTGGAAATTATAAAATTAAGTGGAACCTATAATACCTGAAAATTTATATGAAATACATGAATTCTGAAAGCATTTTTTATTCATTGTGGAGAGTGAGGTGTATGAGACATAAATTGATATGCAAAAACAGTGCACATTAACAATATATTTTTTGGAGCACAAAAGGCTAAGGACTCGGCGCGGTGTCACACTGAATTGTAAGATTTCAAACATTGAAGTGAATTCAGAAACCAGTATCCCACACCTCGTTACTTTCTGCATCATCAATTAATGCTGAAATGTTTTGCACGTTTTCAGTTTAAAACGACACGGTGACAACAAATTGATAGCTGAACTTGTAGTTACGCCTTTATTCTGAATCCCTTGGAAGCATCAAATTTGACGTTGAACATTCAAAAGAGTAAGCTTAATTCACTTTCGATCATGTTCTCTCTTATGCACTTCACTCTCCACGAATGTTCGAAATATCGAAAAGCAGTTTAAACTTAATAAAAACATTTTTAAGTTCAATACACAGCAAATGTGACGCTAAACGGCTCAATGACATTCACTCACTCCGAAAATGGATCATGATGCAAAACTAATCTTAGGTGGCAGCACCGAGCCGAGTACTAGACCCTCTGTCAATGAGATACGAATTTCAAGAAAAGAAATTTTGTTAATAAGTATAAAGTGCCATTTATACCTTGTAAACATAACAAAATATATTTTTCAAACTTTTTTATCAATATTTATCATATAGCATTCGTAAAAGGTTGATAAATCCTTTTCTGACTGTCAAATGCAAAGTGAGGTTAGGTTTACTATAGTTCACCATATATCCCGTTGTATGTATAATGCCCAATAAAAGTATGAAATACCTTCGTATATAAGCACTAAACATATATTTAAAGATTATTTACCCTCATATATTTAATTATAAGCAACCGTACACCTAGCACCATATTTTTTTCGTCTCTCATCGGCAGAGGGTCTAGTACTCGGCTCGGTGCTGCCACCTACGATTAGTTTTGCATCATGAACCTCACTCTCGTATCCTTTCACACTGCATGCATCGCGTCGACAACCGGATTGGGTGAGGTTGGCGCGCTTATTTGAAATGATTAAATGTGAAAAGCAATTGTGTACAGCAAATAATAAGAGTAAAGTTATTAAAAATAATTCTTTGCTTACAAGGAAGACTTATAAAGTGAAATTTTAATTATTTATCAGATTTTGTCCTTAAAAATAAATGACCGATTTTAATTTTAAAGGAAGGAATATTTTTTTTATCTTAAATATGAATTCACAATTATTCATAATATTCTCATGCACTTTACATTGATTATTTGTTGTGAACATTTGACTTACACACTCAATTATTTTAAATAAACACTCCAACGGTAACTAATCAGATTGACGCCCGCGATGGGTCATTTGCTCTTCCGTGGATGGTCGAAATGAGTGAAAACAAGATGATAGTATTGACCATACCGAAAGGATACCTTGCTTATCCCTGATAGTGAGTCTGACCTTCTTACAACAGTCAGACTGGTCATAAAATGAGAGCCTCTCCGACTATGCCGAAAAAATTCTGGATGGCTCTTTAGACCATCTAGAAGAACGGACTGGCTCTCTAAATTTTGACCCTCTAACTTTGAACATCCATTTTTCTCCGTATGGATGCTAATAGGAAGATGATCTTAAAACCTTCACCCCTTTATGATTTCCGCTCACTCGAGAGAATTGAAGCTGCCAGAATGCCAGAATCAGAAACTTTGAAGTGACTCTGAAACTAAGAAATTATCAAGTTCATACCCTAATCGGTTTTATGGGCGATTTTATCAAAGTTGAGAGTCTGTTTTGCATCAGGAAGCCGCGTGCCTTTCCTGTTTATCGAGCACACGTCCGCCTAGATAAATATAAGCTCCCTGAAATAATCGGCACTTACCGAAGATGGATGTATCGTGTCTTTCTACTTGAGTTCCCTCGAGATGTTTAGCGTTTAATGCGATCATTTATCGCACGGTCGTTGGTCCCTTTTGATGTGCGCAGCAGGAGTCCGTTTTGACTGGTTCGAGCTCGGCTTGCAGCGAATCACAAAAACATTTTTCAGGCAATATGTTAACTCTTAGCTCTAATAAGCTCCAAATATTCATAGAAGTTAGACATAATGTGATACAAGACGTGACTAATATATTCTCTTTTAACCCTCCAGTCTCGATTTTTCACATTTCTTGTACATAATTTCATCCTCTATCGAGGAATTTATTCGAAACGATTAGGAGTCGAAAAACGAGAGAAACGCAAACGTAGAAACTAGAAAGAAATATGTATCTTAAATTTTTTTTTTCTGAAAAAAGATTATTTAAAATAATTTTTCTTTAATAGCTCCATCTAGTCTGAAAAGACGTTAAATATTTTCTGTTATTCTCTAATGATAATACAGATTCCTTGAAAAATTTGATTTGTACCGTCTAGCAAAATAATGCGTGTATTTCTGGAAAAAGTTTCTTCTCTCGATCTCTCTAGTAGCTTAATGGGAAAGCACCTGACCGGAAATCAGTAGTTCTGTGGTTCGATTCCCAGCGGAACGAAAGGAGAAGATCTTTTTTCAGAAAAAAAATTACTTAAAATAATTTTTCTTTCATAGCTCCATCTAGTCTGAAAAGACGTTAAATATTCTCTGTTATTCTCTAATGATAATACAGATTCCTTGAAATAAGTATCTTTGGAATAACAGTACTCGTCCTGTTTTGATATTTATTTTTCAAAGTCTTCTGCATTTTTTATCCATTTTTTTTACTTAATGTTCAGGGTATTCACCTGGAAAAACCTTGAAATATCAGGGATTTTTTTTTAAGTCAGGGACATTTTTGGATTGTGCTAAGAGGCGACTTTTCAACAGAATAGTTCCACTTTCAACAATGTAGTGAAATTTTGAACCAAAAAAATATGAATACCCAACAAAAAAGTTGAATTCTCAACTAAAACAGATTACCAAACATTTTTTAACTGAATTTTAATTTTCTACCAAAACGTACAAATTTTCAATAAAATTGATCAATTTTTAATTAAATAGTTGAATTTTTAACCAAGGGCATTCATTTTCAACGAAAAAAGACTAGTTTTCAACAAAATACATAAATTTTCAACCAAAAATGGAAAAATTGAATTTTCAGTTTAAAAAATTAGTGAAAAAATTTTTTTTAACAAACTCGCTAAAGTTTCAACTTAAAGAAGTTGAATTTAATAAAATAAATAAATCCAAGCCACGAATTTTCTAGAAAACAATTGAATTTTTAACAAAAAAGATCATTTTTAATGAAAAAGTTAATTTTCAACCAGTTGAATTTTTAACCAAATGGTAGAATTTTCTACCAAACTGTAAAAATTGTAAGCCAAAAAGACGAATATATTCTACAAAAAAGTTTAATTTTTAAACCAAATATATACATTTTCAACAAAAAAATTAATTTTCAACCAAAACGATGAATTTCCAACAAAAGCGTTGAATTTTCAACTAAGAAAGATTTTTAGTCAAGAACAAACAATTCAACTAAATTGTTGAATTTTCAAGCCAAAAGGAGAAATTATCTACGAAATGGTTGAATTTTCAACCCAAAAATATAATTTTTTAACAAAAAGTTAATTTTCTAGCAAAAAGATGAATTTTCATAAAAATATTTTATCAATTTTCAATAAAAACATCAATTTTTAACCAAAAATACAATAGTTACATTGTTAGTTTAAAAAACTGCTCAACCAAAAAAAAAGAATTTTCAACAAAATAGTTAGATTTTCAACAAAAGAGATGATTTTTCAAATAAAATTATGAATAATAAAAAAATGAATTTTTAAAAAGATAGCAACCCGAAAGATGATTTTTTAAACCAGAAGATTCATTTTTGTGAATTTTTTCAACAAAAAAAGTCAATTTTCAGCCAAAAAGATGAATTTCCAACACAAGCGTTGAATTTTCAACTAAGAAAGATTGTTCAGTCAAGAACAAAAAAATTCAACTAAATTGTTGAATTTTCAAGCCAAAAGGACAAATCATCTACAAAATGGTTGAATTTTCAACCCAAGAATATAATTTTTTAACAAAAAGGTAATTTTCGAGCAAAAAGTTGAATTTTCATAAAAATCGTTGATCAATTTTCAATAAAAATATCAATTTTCAACCAAAAGTGCAATAGTTACATTGTTAGTTTAAAAAACTGCTCAACCAAAAAAAAATAATTTTTGACAAAATAGTTAGATTTTCAACAAAAGAGATTATTTTTCAACTAAAATGACGAATAATAAAAAAAATGAATTTTTAACAAGATTTCAACTCGAAAGATGATTTTTTAAACCGGAAGATTCATTTTTTTAAATTTTTTCAACAAAAAAAGTTAATTTTCTACCAAAAAGTAAAATTTTCATAGAAATAGTTTAATTTTTAAGCAAAAAGTTAATTTCGAACGATATAAGTTAATTTTCTACCAAATTTTTGAATCCTCAATCAAACCAGATTAATTGAAACCCAAACAGTTGCATTTTTAATCAAAAATGATGAATTTTCAATCAAGAAGATTACTTTTCAAACAAAAAAGAAGAATTTTTGATAAAATACATGATTTTTCAATGAAAAGTGACTAATTCTCAATAAAAAATAACCATTTTTAAGAAAAAATGAAATAGTTACATTGTTGCTAAAAAAATGCATTACTTCACAACATTTTCAACAAAAGAGATGAATTTTCAGCTAAAAAGATGAATCTTAAAAAAATGAATTTTCGGCAAAGGGTTCATCCCAAAAGATGATCTTTTAACCCAGAATATTAATTTTCTAAAAATGGAATAGTTAAATTTTCAACCAAGCAGGTGAATCTTAAAAAATATGAATTTTCAAAAAATTAGTTCTACTTTTAACAAAATAGCTGAAATTCTGACCAAAAAAGGTGACTTTTTAACAAAATAGTTGCATTTTCAATAAAATAATAAATTTTTCAAACAAATACTAGAATTTTTAACCAAACGAGATGAATTCCAAACCAAAAATATAATAGTCTCTATTAGAATTGGGTTTCTTTTGGAGGTCCAACTGGAGGCTCCTTTGGAAAAAATTCATCGCTTTGGGTTCCTTTTCATCAAGAGGGGTTCCTTTTTGTTGCAGCTCCTTAGGCACCAAAAATTGGTTCTAATAGAAACCCCAGTTTTTTCTGTGATTTATTTAACGTCAAATAACATCAGAATGTTACACAGAACAGACTGGGGTTTCTATTAGAGTATTATCGTAATTAGAATAGATATAATGACTTGATAAATATTATTTGCAGGTTATGTAGTAATCAGTCGGACCTCTATTCTGTGAATTTTTCGGAAGAGTGGTTCAGGACTCAGATTATCGAGATCGCTCGGAGTGGATGAAGTTGCGCAGAAGACATCTACGCATCAATAACAAATGGCGGGTTTTTTGAATCGCTGCGCACCATCTGCGCAAGCGTCAAAGACAATCAGGGCGACTAGTGGTGGGGACATCAGATGAAATGAAGATCAACATATCGAGGTTCATAGAATCGAGGTCCGACTCTAAGTCGTCGATCGAGAACTGTAAATCCATCCCTAACTTACCAACCAACTTTGCAAACGGCTGGTATGTGGATGCGCCTTTATGTTCTGATTCAAGTTTCCAAAGGAACCCTTTCAGGTCTCTACAGGTTTCTTTTCGACTTCAGATTCTAAAAGATACCAAGTTTTACCTAAGCCGCAACTTTAGTGATCCCCTCGTTTTTCTGTGTAGCTAAAATTTAAATAAGATCCTTGTAATAACCCTTATGTAAAAATAAAACGTATGAAATCCCATTATTTCCCCTTTTCTAGAAATCCACAATTCCCTCGATGTTGCGTTTCGGTACGTGACATTTTATACATTGGTATTCGTGTACCCGCGAGTTGAAACGTAAGGGAGTTAAAACGCGATCCAATTTCTCAGGCCATTGAGTGCGGCGACTACCATCTGTCTAACGCGTGCCCCGAGCTTTTTACAGGCCAACCGTGAAATGCGCAAACAGAAGGCTCGAGCTCCTTTACATTTTAATCAAATCATTTCTCTATTATGCGCATCAGGCTCGCTGCCTTAAAGGATCTCGCGGGACCGAAGGGTTTAATCTGCTTTTATTTTCTCTCCGATTCCTTTCTCCTTTCTTTATTTCTTTCTCTCTTTCTTTTATCCTCCTTATTTTCTCCTCTTTCTTATTTTCTCCTCAGAACCACCCCCTCTTCCTTCAGCCATCCAATAATGCCTCCTTCCCTCATTTCTTTCCACCCTCTCCTTTTTCGGAAAGCTTCAGGGCAAACGAACCGTGGCTGATCGTCGAGATTCATTCCCCTTTCGTGTCACCCCTGACACCAACCCCTCGAAATTTAATTGCGAGACCATCGACGGGTTGGCAGTTTGCGTCGCTTAATCCGAATATCGGTTAATGGCTCCCGTAAAACCATAATGACGGCGCGCCTGCAACAACAATTAATAAACACTGCTCGGTTATTTTTTAATTATCGTATACAAGGGAGTCTCAACCATTATTTCTGTGTGCTTAAGAATCAAGAAGAATTTGCATAATTAATTTTTACTGATAAGGGGCCGATAAACCACGTTACCAATTTGAGGGGAGGGGGTCAGGCTAAAATTACTGCTGGTAACAGGTGCAGGGGGGAGGGTCATTGGGAGTAATTTTACGAATTTCTATATATTACTATATTTTTTTTATATATATTACTATTATATTTTCGTTCAAAATTCATCTCGTTTCTGTAAAAATTCTAGTATTTGGTTGAATTTTTTTTTTATTCTCGATCTTTCTAGTAGCTTAATGGGAAAGCACCCGACCGGCAATCGGAAGTTCTGTGGTTTGATTCCCAACGGAGCGAAAGGAGAAGATCTTCTCTCAGAAAAAATTAATTAAAATAATTTTTAATTCATATCTCCATCTAGTCTGAAAAGACTTTAAAATTTTTGTTATTCTCTGATGATAATATAGATTCCTTGAATTTTTTTTTTAATGCAACTATTTTGTTGAAAAGTCATCTTTTTTGGTTAGAAATTCAGCTACTTTGTTAAAAGTTGAACTATTGTACTTTGTTAAATCTTCATTTTTTTGCAGATTATTCTTCTTGGTTGACAATTTATTCAACTATTCCGTAATCTTCTGGGTTAAAAAATCATTTTTTTTTTTTTTTTTTTTTTTTAAGAATTAATTTTTTTTAACTAATAATATAACTATTCTATTTTCGGATCA
>CAKNYM010043753.1:38858-49094 GCA_932195095.1 Andricus curvator | reverse complement strand
TAATTTTTTTTAACTAATAATATAACTATTCTATTTTCGGATCAAAATTAATATTTTTTATTGAAAATTGATTTTTTGGAGTTGAGAATTCATGTATTTTATTAAAAATTTGTCGTTTTTGGTGGAAAATTAATCTTCTTGATTGAAAATTAATGTGGTTTTCCTGAGGATACAACAATTTGGTAGAAAATCAAACTATTGGGTTGAAGCTCAACTTTTTTGTTAAGAATTAAACTATTTTTATAGAAATTTAACTTTTTTGAAGAAAATTAACTTTTTTTGTTAAAAAATCATATTTTTGGGTTGCAAATAATTTGTTGAGAATTCTCTTTTTTTATTGTAAATTCATCTCCTTGGTTGAAAATTTAAATATTCCATTTTTAGAAAATTAATCTTTTGGGTTGTACTCTTTTGTTGAAAAATAATTTTTTTATTATTCAACTTTTTAGTTGAAAATTCACCTATTTTGTCGTAAATGTTGTGAATGAAATAATTTTTTTTTAAACCAGCAATGTAACTATTCAATTTTTGGTTACAAATTGATATTTCTTGTTAAAAATTGATCTCTTCTAGTTGCAAAATCATGTATTTTATTGAAAATTCGTCTTTTTTGGTCGAAAAATAATCTTTTCGATTGAAAATTCATTTTTTTTCAAATGCAACTTTTTGGATTTAAATTGATCGGATGTGATTGGATATTCAACAATTTGATGAAAAATTAAACTATTCGGTTGAAAATTAACTTTTTTGTTAAAAAATTAACTATTTTTATGAAAATTTTAATTTTGGTAGAAAATTTACTTTTTTGTTAAGAAATCATATTTCGTGGGTTGAAAATTCAACCCTTGTGTAGATAATTCGTAAAAATTACCTTTTTTTTTATTGAAAATAATTTTTTCAAGATTCATCATTTTAGTTAAAAATTTATCTCTTTTGCTGAAATTTTTTTTATTAAGCATTAATTTTTTTATCTAACAATGTAACTATTACACTTTTGTTTGAAAATGACCTTTTTCGTTAAAACTTCATATTTTTTTAAGATTCACCTCCTTGGTTGAAAATTTAACTATTCCATTGTTAGAAAATTAATCTTCCGAGTTCAAAAATTATCTTTTGGGTTTAACTCTTTTTCTGAAAATTATTTTTTTGAGATTTATAATTTTAATTAAAAATTCATCTCTTTGGCCGAAAATGTGACTATTTTATTGAAAATTCGTTTTATTTTGGTTGAGAATTTTATTTTTTATCTAAGAATGTAACTATTTTATTTTTGTTGAAAATTCGACTTTTCTGGTCAAAAATTATTCTTTTTGGTTCAAAATTCATCCTTTTTGAGTGAAAATCCAACTATTTGGTCTACTTTAATCTGCTTTGGTTGAGGATTCAACAATTTGGTATAAAATTAAACTATTGGATTAAAAATTACCTTTTCTGATAACAATGCATATTTTTTGAAGATTCACCTGCTTGGTTGAAAATTTAACTATTCTATTTTTAGCAAATTAATCTTTTCTATTGAAAAATCATCTTTTGCGTTGAACTCTCTTCTTGAAAATTCATTTTTTAAAAGATTCATCATTTTAGTTGAAAATTCATCTCTTATATTAAAAATGTAACTATTTTGTTGAAAATTCGTTTTTTTTTTTTGGCTGGGAATTTATTTTTTACTAACAATGTTTCTAGCTAAGGATTCATGGATTTTGTTAAAAATTGTTTCTTTTTGTTTGAAAATTAATGTTTCTAAATTAATCTTGTTTGCTTAAGGATTCAACAGTTTGGTATAAAATTAAACTATTCAATTGAAAATGAACTTTTTTGTTGAGTATTCATATTTTTGGTTCAGATTTAATTATTTGCTCAAAAATTAAACTATTTTTATGAAAATTTAACTTTTTGATAGAGAATTATTTTTTTTGTTAAAAAATCATATTGTCTGGTTGAAAATTCAACCTTTTTGTAGATAATTCGTCCAGTTGGCTTTAAAATTCAACAATTTTGTTACAAAACTGATGTATTTTTTGGTAGAAAATTAATCTTCTTGCTGCAAAATCCATCTTTCTGCTTGAAAATTCAACTATTTGGTAGAAAATTCATCTTTTTCAGGTGAAAATTCAACTAATTTGTTGAAAAATGAATTCGTTTGTTAAAAATTTATATTTTCTCAAGATTTACCTCTTTGCTTTAAAATTTAACTTTTTTGTTGAAAATTTGTTTATTTTTTTGATAAAAATTACTTTTTTTATCTTGAAATTGCACTATTCCATTTTTTGTTAGAAATGTATCCTTTATAAGTTGAAAATTTATCTATTTTGTTGAAAATTCACCTTTTCGGTTACGAAAATTCCCAAAAAAATAATTCATTAAAATTAAAATAAATTTAGTCTTCCTCCTTTATTTATATTTTTTTATTCTTTGAGATTTGAAAGCAAATAATATTCACAAAAACTAACTTATATTTTTCAAATATTTTTTGTTTTAAAGTCCAAAAAGATATAAATAAAAAAAATAAGCGAGAGAATGGAAATAGAGAAGGAGATTTGGAAACTGGCAAATAACAGCAAATGAGGGGATAAGACTTCAACAAAAATTTTAATCAATTTCTTAGACTACCCTATCCTATTATTCATAGTAATTTTTCGTATTGAGACATTGTAAGCAATCAATATACTCAAGTGGTGAACTCTCCTATTGTAATTTAATCGAATAGAATGAGGGCTGGACTCTCGGTTTGTTCGTAGAGGGTAAATGAAGAGGGATACGGTAAAGACAAAGGAGGTGGGGGGAATAGTGCGAAGGAGGTGGAGAAGAAGAAGGTTGGAGAAGGTTTTGATCCAGGGGCTGGTGGCAAGAGGGGTATGTGGGTGGCCGGACGAGCGGGTAAACGGATTGGTAGAAGGGGTGAAGGTAGGAGGGGTGGTCGACAGTCGTGACGGTGAACGGATCTCGAATAGCTGTGGAGAAGTGTAGGAGGGAAGGGAGAGTGAAAAAAAGAGAGATAAGGCAGTGCCGTCTTCACCAGGACCCTCTAAAAACTCTCCAACTCCGCGAATCTAATATTTAGTTCTTAATACTATCAATTCAAATTATATTATGTTCTAATCGATTAAAACAACTCAAAACTAGAGTAGAGTTAAAACTATTTTTTTTACAATACCGTTTATAATATCTTTGACAATACCAATAAAAATTTAATCTGGTGGTAAGTTCTTTAGTAGGGGACCTACTTTACCGACTGTTGGTACGGAAGTCTAGTTTAAGAAAATGTACTGCAAGTTCAAGTAGCTAGACGCTAATATAAATGGAAAGTTGGGGATAGATAGGGTAGAGCTGAAGCTTGTTTAGAATAGACCCTGACTTTAATCTAAAGATAGTCAAATGTTTCAATTTGAATGCATGGCCTTTGATGTGTCCATATCGACCGTCGGTTAAGTAGATAATCTACTAAAGCTCTCACCATCCGAGTATCGTCTTTTTACCCTGATTATCGAATCGAAAAAATATTTTAAACTTTACTGGATCGCTCTGGGGTAGTTTTTGTTTGGCTTTTTATTATTAGTTCTGGGTTGAGACCTTAGCAGCCCCTGACGCTTGGGTAATCCCGTTGCGTCCCCTTGTAAGCCTAAGCATGACCCCATAGCCCTCTCCATAGGGAGAGGACCGCAGCCACGCTATTGGCCGATAACTCCAACTCACTGATAAAATAATTACCTGTGAGTGTTAGACGTTTCCCCGCAATAGCAGGGCAGTGACAAAGGATGTGAGTAGATGTCTCATTATCCTTTCCGCACAGACGACAGAGGGGACTTTCTGCAAGCCCAATCTTGTGTCTGTGATATCCTAACTTCCCATGTCCTACGAATAGTTCTGTTAGGACTTTAATTTCATTCCTCCCGAGCTTGAGTATTTCCCTAGCTCGGTTGGAGTTAAGCTTTGAGCCCAAGAGTGTTTTGGCCTGTCTGCAACCAGAAACCAGGTCCCACTCGTTCTGATGTTCCTCAGTCAGCCAACTGTTAATTACTTCAGTGGCTAACCTGCTGGAAATACCTACCACTGGCTCGGGTCCAGTAAAATTTCTTCCTGCTGCTAGCTTGGCTAGCCTATCCGATATCTCATTGCCCTTGATACCACTGTGTCCAGGGATCCATAGCAGAGTGACTCGGTTTTCGGTCGCTAACGTATTTAGTGCTTCAAAGCATTCCAGTACTAATAGCGACGTAGTCGTTGTTCCATTCAAGGCCAGTATAGCAGCCCTGCTGTCTGAGCAAATACGGATGTTCCTTTTATTACCGTACTCCCTTGCCTTATAGGCACACTGGAGTATGGCCATAGTCTCAGATTGTAGAACTGTGGCGTAGGACCCCATCTCAATTGTGAAGCCCATTCCATTCCTTCTACGATATACGCCGGCTCCTGCCTTCTCCTCGTTCCTGGAGCCATCTGTAAACCAGTTGTCTCCATCACAGGGCAGGTATGCGTCGCCGTTAACCCATTCCTCCTTCGTGGATAGGCTAACTCGATACTTCTTGTCGAAGAGGTGGCGAGTGACCATTTTGTCCCTGGGCATGTTCAAGGTCGGCCTTCTCGCAATGTCGAGTGGGATCTTCACTGCTGTCGAGATCCTTCTGTCATTTACCAAATTTAGCCTCCAGGCCGCCTTCGCAGCCACGGCCTTGATGGTAAGATGGAGGGGCTCTAAACCTATTAGTGCCCCCAGTGCCATCGTGGGTGTCGACTTCGAGGCTCCAGTGACGCCTCTCAAGATCAGTCCCCTGATCCTTTCCAGTCGAGACTTCACAGTGGACAGCTCGACCCTGCTCCACCAGACTACCGCCGCATAGGTTAATCTGGGTCGCAAGATCGCTGTGTAAATCCACATAAGTGTCTCCGGTTTCAGGCCCCAGCTTTTCCCTATGGCTCTCCTACAGAGCCATAGGGTCGCTACTAGCTTCTTGCACTTGTTTTCCAGGTGCTCATTCCATGACAGCTTCTTATCCAGAATTACTCCTAGATATTTGGCTCGTTCTTTGATTTCCAGCTGTTGTCCTCCAAGTTTCAATGTACTCGTAGTTCCCCACTTGTACCTTCTGGTGAAAACAACCGCATCTGTCTTACTAGGATTAACCGATAATCCAGTTTTCTTGCACCATGAGTCTACTATCATCAGTGCTTGCTGCATTACTCCGAAGAGCACATCCAGATGCTGACCGCGCACGATAACTAATATATCGTCCGCATAGCCTATGACGTGAAAACCCTGACTCGAGAGTAGATGAAGCAATTCATCCACTACCAGGCACCACAGCAAGGGAGATAAAACTCCCCCCCTGCGGACATCCCGAGTCAATGGTTCCACTTAGAGTGACATCACCCTTAGTCGTGGTTAGATTCCTGTTGGCCAACATGTGGCACGTCCATTCCACGACTGCCGTGGGCACACCATGTGCAATCATGGCCGCCCTGATCACCTCTCCAGAGGTGTTATTGAAGGCTCCTTCGATGTCCATAAAGGTTCCAACCGCAAGGCCTTTCTCCTTCAGTTGGCCTTCAATTAGGTTCACTGCTCCGATTAGGGCCGTCTCCGTCGAGTGACCAGCCCTATAGGCGTGTTGCTCCTTATGGAGCGGTCTGCTTGACAAGACCTTATCGCGGATATATCTATCCACAAGTCTTTCCACTGTTTTTAATAGGAAAGAAGTTAGGCTGATGGGCCGGAAATCCTTGGGTGAAGTATAACCGATCCGACCTGCCTTCGGAATGAAGACTACTCTCGTACCCCTCCAAGCCGTCGGGACATATCCCAACGTCAAACTAGCCCTAGCAAGTCTCACAAGCGGCCCTATGATGAGCTCTCCGGCCCTCTGTAAGAGGGCCGGATATATGCCATCCGGGCCAGGAGACTTGTAAGGACTAAAGGATTTCAGGGCCCACCTGACCCTGGCAGGGGTGACGATCTCGTTGGCCAGCCGTCGTTTGGGGCCCAGTTGGGCCACAGGTGACTTTGCCTGCCTCTGAGTCGCCCTCCCCTCTTCTCCAGCCCTTGAAAAGCCTGGAAAATGTGCCCTGATCAGATGGGCCAAGGTATCCCCGTCCGACTCTGAGTATCCCCCTCCGGGCAATTTCAGAGTGCCGAGAATAGCGTCTGGATTTCGAGAAAGCAGCCTGTCCAGTCTAGCCGCCTCAGCTCCCTTCTCGATGTCTGTGCAAAAGTTGGTCCAGCTCTCCTGCTTTGCCTTACGTATTGCACCTCTGTATTCGTCCCTCATCGTTGTGAATGACGTCCATAGTTCCTTCGTTTTGCCAGTACTGGCACGTCTGAACCTCTCTCTGGTTACCCTGCGAAGCTCTTCGAGTTTCCCATTCCACCAGTGTGTCTCCCCGGCCTTTCGGACTCTTGTAGGTCGACAATTACTTTCATAAGTAGCTTTGATGGCTTCCGTGAAAGTTTTGGCTGCCATCTCCAGGGTGTCCACGTCTCGAATTGACCTGGGAACCTCTGAAAGTGCACATCTTAGTTCCGTGGAAAACTGATCCCAGTCCGTTCTTCTTGGATTTCTGACCCATTTGGGGCCAGCGGGTACAACGGATTCCAACACGAACTCTATTTGTGAGTGATCTGAGAGAGAGGGTTCGTCTGAAACCCTCCACTTCTTGATACTATCCCTAAAACTACTGGTGCAGAGAGTGATGTCAATGACTTCTTCCCTGACCGAATTACGGAACGTCGGAGTGTTCCCCGTATTAAGAATATCCAAGTCAGTAGTGATTAGATATTCCAGTAGGTCATTACCTCTTGAGTTGACGTCCGTGCTACCCCACAAAGTATGGTGGGAATTAGCATCGCACCCCAACAGAAGAGGAATGCTTCTTACCTTGCAATACTCCACCAGTGTACATACCTCCACTGGTGGATTAGTGTCGCTGTCATAAGGAAAATAAGCTGATCCTAGAACCAGCCTCCCTATCCCTTTGAGATCCAAGGCTATCACCATCAGGTCTCTCGAACATAGTTCAAGCAGCGGGACAGCGCTAACTCCCTTCGTCAGTATACATGCCCTTGGTTTCGCCGCCTTGGGGTCCCTGTAACAAAAAATACCAGCCCCCCCTAATCCCCTAATGGTATCTCGAACTAACCATGGTTCTTGGATTAGCGAGATACCTGTATGCCTCGCAGCCATGCCCCTCTGCAAAACTGCAGAGGCGCCTTTGCTGTGATGCAAGTTAATCTGGGTAATGGTTAGACCCGGAGCAGTCATTTAGATCTGCTCCCGATCCTCCTGCGTCTCAACAGGCTCCTCCTGTCCCTGGCCGGCAACCCTGAAGTTGACCTGTCCAAAGTGATAGAAGGGCCTGTTGTTGAGGGCCGAAAGGGCCCTCGTTTGGGACTCAGGAATATACATGATTAGGAGATGCCTAGTGCCTCCTAATGTGTCCACTTCCTGAGGCTTTTCGTGCCTGACAATTCGCCAGGACGCAGTCTTCAATGAGGGGTTGAATCCCTCCAACCGACGGAGCACCTCAGACGGGTCTTCCGGTTTGCCCGGGAACCACGCCGTAGCTCTAACCATCTTTTGGAGCAACTCAACTCCACCCACCTTAAGGGACGCACCTTCCCACGACTCCGTCTCGACCACCGCTTTGAGTAGCCAAGCTCTAGCCGCTGGGTCGGCTGCCACAAATACAAAGACCCCTCCTCTGCAGAAGGAGGTCACAAATTTTGGCCATTGGTCTGGGGACACTTTTCCAAGCGCCCTCCAGGTAGCCTCCCTGAAAATCTCAAACTGCTCCACCGTGAGCAATGAGTCCGGGTAGTTGGTGTCAGCCACCACCACCGTCAGGGGGTTGGTCCTCTGAGCGGCCGTCAGTCCAGCTCCCGACGACTCTCTGTTCGTCGGCTGCTGGGCCGACTTGTGCCTCTTCAAAGGCCCAGCCACCCCAGGTGGGGTGCCCTCCGAGCCTCTACCTCTCTTCTGGGCCTCAGTGCTGGATGTCAGCCCCTCAGCTGCCGACGCTCCAGCTCCCGCAGCTGCTTCCCTAGCCTGCCGCACTTTCCTCCTCAGTCTCCTTTTCTGGGAACCGTTGAGGCTGTTTTTCTTATTGGAGGGCCGATTGGCCTCTCCCAGTACCATGGCCTCGTTCAGAAGGACCGTCGATCCCTCAGCTCCCAAGGGAGCTGTGGGCACAGCCATCAACTGAACTTGGCTTGCCGGAGAGACAGATAGAGGGGTAAGGGTTAAGTTGGGCCCGTAAAGGCCCAACCCCTCACCTCCCTCCGCCACCTCCCTTCTTCCTCCTTTCTCATTTTTCGTATTTTGAGTATCCATAATTGATCCCACGAGAAGCTAGGGAAATAAAGGTCCGCCCCTGCAGAGCCCCGCATGCAGGGGTAAGACTGTAATTACTCGGGGAGGTAGTCCGGTGTCCCCGAGAGGCCGTTAAGACACCTTCGTAACCCCTAGGTGCCAAAGTGCCATGAGCACGATCGCTCTACACCCACGGCTTAGGGGGGTGGTCACATTGAGTGAACCACTCAATGTGCAAATATCCGTTTGCAAACCACCATAACAAAAACGGAGAGCTGTTTCTTAGTCGCTATGTGGGCCGCAGGCCATTCCTGTCCCGATTACAAACTGCAAGTCGGTCCGGGAGGGGCCTCGACCCAGGGATCCAGAAGGCCCGTGTTAGCTAGGCTCTTTCACCCTTCTATCATACCGTACTCACGCATGCCAGGAGAGCCCGTTTATAGGGATCCTTTTTCCTCTCACCCAGGAGAGCCCGTTTATAGGGATCCTTTCATTCATATCCATACGCATGCAGGCCGAGGTCCTTTTGACCCCTATGTCCCACATGCTTAAGCCTCCCCACCAACTACAAGGTGTTACAGCCCCCAGGGGAGGTTTGTTTGGCTTGGGGGATTAAAAAATTGAAGAGCTAGTCAAGACGCCCCTGGGATTAGGGTGGCCCGGGAAGGGAGGGAGGGACAAGCCTGGCGGTAGCAATCCCTGTGAGTGGGCGACACGCGCTTCTCTCGTGGGTTATCAGGCTGATGAGGCTGCTCGACGCTGCAGAATGGTCGTGATGAGGGGTGGAGAGGCCGAAGAGAAAAGAGTGGGTGGTTGGGGGAAAACGGGGTGGATCCGGACGAGGTATAGAGGAGAGAGGAGCTTTATCAGGAAACTTTGTATCTACGTGTGTATATTGACCACGTCCGGCATCGAAGAGTGCCTTCACATACACACACAATACTCTCCAACTTTCACACACAGAGTGAAAATACTGCAAGTTGCTACGATTTTTCCTGAAAACAATATATTGACAAAGCAGTTCTCGAATTGGAAGCACTCAATCTGAAATACTCGAATGAAAATTAGGAAAGGAAAAGGATTAAAGCTCCTTTGCACATTTTAAATCGCCGCTTGTGAGAAACTGAGAGTCAGCCGCCTAGTGGCAGTCGCGTGAACTAGTAAATCTAATATCTGAACCACTGAGGCTCTGAGACTTGTGAATTTTTTCTCGTCCTAAGGTAGTTTCAAAGGACGAACCTTAAACTTTAAAACACAATATAATTGGTGGCGGCCCTACGGACTTAACCTTAAAAATAATTAGTGAATACAATGGTGTCCGACAAGGAGCATTTGAGACACTGCATGCAAAAAATTCAAGTTTGACCAAGAGTTAAAAGAAATCAAATTAAATGCACCGAATTAACTTTTACTCAGCTGAAAATTTCCGTACAGAAACCTCGGAGGATCCTGGACTTGTTGCTGGACATCAAGCTAACCTTTAAATGATCCTGTACAGGTTCCTCCACAGACTGATTTGAAACGCGGGTTCATTTACAAGTACTTGTTCATGGTCCTATACGTAACCCTTTATAGAAACTAATCCGCGAGAGTTCGCTAGTGACTTGGCTGTCTCGATAGTAAGTTCGATCTTCAAGGGAATAAAAAGAAAGCAACTTTATAGCTGTAAGCGACATAAGTATTCGCGACGGCTTTCTGTAAAGGATTCCATACTTGTTTCTGTACAGGAACCGGTGCCTCAATTTAGTTCGCAAAGGAACGTGTACAAGATTACCTGAACAGTTTCTTGTGCAGGTTCACGTCCAGCAACATGTCCAGGATCCTCCGAGGTTCGTGACCAAAAACATGTCCAGGATCCTCCGAGGTTCGTGTGCAGCAACACGTCCAGAATCCTCCGAGGTTCGTGTGCACCAACACGTCCAGGATCATCCTAGGT
>CAKNYM010043753.1:12263-38848 GCA_932195095.1 Andricus curvator | reverse complement strand
ATCCTCCGAGGTTCGTGTGCACCAACACGTCCAGGATCATCCTAGGTTCGCGTCCAGCAACATGTCCAGGATCCTCCGAGGTTCGTGTGCAGCAACACGTCCAGGATCCTCCGAGGTTCGTGTGCAGCAACACGTCCAAGATCATCCGAAGTTCGGGTCCAGCAACATGTCCAGGATCCTCCGAGATTCGTGTCCAGAAACATGTCCAGGATCCTCCGAAGTTCCTCTACAGGAATTTTCAGCTCGGAATGGAAATGCAGTATCTCAAATGTTCCTTGTCGGACACCATTTTACTGACTAATGATTTTGGAGTTAAGTCCGCAGGGCCGCCACCTATTACATTGTTTTTTAAAGCTTACGGCGTAAGAGTTTAATAAATAAGTTAATGTAGATAAATTAGTCGAAATTGTTTTAAGAGGAATGGTGTGGGTCTAGTGTTTGTGGAAGCCAATTTGTCAGTGGTCGATTACAATGTAGTAAATCTGCTCTCTCTACACGCTATTTACACTAAAAGCTTCTGCGAAGGGCGCCATGTGACGTTCAGTAGCTTTATATGGGGCGTTTTAAGGGAGCCTATGAGTATATATTTGGACTCTCGATATAGTCCCCTATCTCTCTCTTGTCCTCTTTGTCTTTCTCTCTCAGGGTCCAATAATGACGACGGGGTTTTGTAGGATTTCGATGCGACATGTGGTACCCTCGTATAGCGAAGCGAAACAATTTGTATTAAAATGAGAGCTACCTTGCGGGCACTACGGTTTCAGCTAAAAGTAACAAGCCCGCCGGGAAAATAGCGTGAGCTGGTAGTGACCGCGTGCAGACTGCAAATGCTTAAGAATATTGGATGCGGTTTCGTATGGTTTTTTTTTAATTCAGTTTTTTCGTTCTTTTATTGATGAAATGGACAGCCTAGAATCAATATATAATTACAGTATGACCACTGGACCGAGAAAAGACCAGCAATTTTTTGAGACCGGCAAAACCAGAAAAAAAAACAATTTATTTTATGACCTAGAATGTTACAAATTTTTAGAGGAAAATTTTTGTTCGTAACTTTTTCAATTTATCATGAAATTATTCAGTTTATTATTATTATTGAATTATTAGTATGGGCCTGGGAAAATTTTTCTTTACCTAAGATGGGCTTTAAATCACTGTATGAATTGAATCATAACCAGTGATAATATACAGCTGCATTTGTCTTTATTAGAAGTACTCGCATTTGCCTGGACGTTTGGCCAGGGGAGAGGGAAACTGCAGAAAACCACCTCCTGACTTCAGCCGGATTTGAAATAGAAAGCTTTGAGTCGTTAGAATTTCAGAGTGCGAAATTTAAACTTTGAACGTTACAATTTCAACAGGTTTTCTTCCAGAAATTTTGAATTTTTAAGTGAAAGTGTTGAATTTGTATTTATAAATAACAATTTAACAATTATTGTTTTGAAATGACTTAAAATTAAAATAATTCAACTTAATAGGATTTTTGTATTAAAAAACATTTGATTTCACAATTATAATTTCAACAGAAAGTTTTCAAGGAATCTTGGTATCTAATTTTTTTACAATTTTAGGAGGAACTTTTTTACATTTTTATTGAGTTCAAACGAGCAAATTTTTTTAAAACCATTTTTATTGAGTTTGAAACGAGATAATTTAATTTTTTTATACTTGTTGAGTTTGCAGGTAGAAAATCTATATTTTAATGATTTTTATAGAGTTAAAAAAATGGAAATTTTGGTTTTCACTTTTTCTGAATTGGAGGAGCCCTTTTCTTTATCATTTTTATTAGGTTGGAAGGGAGGAAATTTTGGTATTCAATGTTTTTTACTGAAGGAGAGAAATTTTTTATTCTCAAGATTTTCACAGAGTTGGAAGGGACTAAATTTTGGTTTTCAATATAGTATGAATCGAAAGAAGAAAATTTTTTTTTTCAATATTTTTATTGAGTTGGAAGGAAGGACATTTTTATTTTTTCTAAATTGGAAGAGACCCTTCTTTGTTTTTATCATTTCTATTCAGTTTTTTTCTAAATTGGAAGAAGCAATTTTTTCATTTTAAGATTCTTACAGAGTTGAAAGGGATGAAATTTCGGTTATTTTTTTTCTTTCTGAATTGGAAAAGGCCATTTTTTCATTTTAGTATTTTTATTGAGTTAAAGGGGAGAGCTTTTCATTTTTGATATTTTTTTTTTAATTTGGAGAAGTGCAATTTTTTTATTTTTAACATTTTCATTGTGTTGGAAGGAAGGATATTTTTATTTTTCATTTTTTTCTGACTTAGGAGAGCCTCTTCTTTATTTTTATCATTTTTATTCGTTTTTTTTTCTAAATTGGAAAAAGCTATTTTTTCATTTTAAGATTTTTACGAAGTTGGTAGGGATGAAATTTTGCTTATTTTTGTTTCTGATTTGGAAAAGGACATTTTTTTATTTCGCCATTTTTATTGAGTTAAAGAGGAGAGCTTTTCATTTTTTATATTTTTTTTTTCAAATTGGAGGAGTGCAATTTTTTATTTTTAACATTTTTATTGAGTTAAAAGGGAGGAAACTTTTATGATACATTTTTTCTGAAATGGAAGAGGCCCTTCTTTGTTTTTATTATTTTTGTTCAGTATTTTTCTAAATTAGAAAAAGCAATTTTTTCATTTTAAGATTTTTACACAGTTGAAAGGGATTAAATTTTGGTTATTTTTTTCTTTCTAAATTGGAAAAGGTCATTTTTTTCTTTTAGCATTTTTATTGAGTTGAGTGGGGGGCTTTTCATTTTTAACATGTTTTCTCAATTGGAGGAGTGCACATTTTTTATTTTGAACATTTTTATTGAATTGGGAGGAAGGAAATTATTATTTTTCATTTTTTATAAATTAGAAGAGACCCTCCTTTGTTTTTATCATTTTTATTCAGTTTTCTTCGAAATTGGAAAAAGCAATTTTTTCATTTTAAGATTTTTACAGAGTTGAAAGTGATGAAATTTTGGTTATTTTTTCTTTCTGAATTGGAAAAGGTCATTTTCTACTTTTAGCATTTTTTTGAGTTAAATGGGGGAGCTTTTTATTTTTAATATTTTTTCTAAATTGGAAGAGTTCAATTTTTTATTCTTAACACTTTTATTGAGTTGAAAGGGAGGAAATTTTTATTTTACATTCTTTATGAAATGGAAGAGGCCCTTCTCCGTTTTTATCATTTTTATTCAATTTTTTTTCTAAATTGGAACAAACAATTTTGTTTATTTTAAGATTGTTACGGAGTTGGAAGGGATGAAATATTTGTTATTTTTCTTTCTGAATTGGAAAAGGTCATTTTTTTCTTTCAGCATTTTTATTGAGTTAAATGGGGGAGCTTTTCATTTTTAATATTTTTTCTAAATTGGAAGAGTTCAATTTTTTATTTTTAACATTTTTATTGAGTTGGTAGGGAGGAAATTTCGGATTTCAATTTGTTTCTGCATTGTAAAAGAGAAAATTTTTTATTCTTATGATTTTTATCGAGTTGGAAGGGAGTAAATTTTGAATTCCATTTTACAATCAAAACCAAATATTCCTTTTTTAAAGAAAAATTTAGAAAAATATTCGGTCTGTAATCATGGATTATCCAGATGAAATTTAACTGTGATTAATAAAGCAAATTCTTTGCAAATTGAACGCTTTTTATCAAATTTTATCTATTCAACCAAAAAATGCTTCATCCTAGAAAATAAATTTGTTCAGCCAACAAAATGTTTTGTTGTGTCCACAAAAAAAATTTGTTGAACGTACCAAACTTTTTGGTTAGATCAAACAAACTGTCCAACAAAATAATTTTGTTGACTCAACCAAACGACTTTGTTGCTCCTATATCAACCAACGAATTTGGTTGGGACAACCAAACTTTTGTTCAGCCAAGCAAAAATTGTTTTCAGTGCAATATTTTAAAGCCGTGGAATAATTTATTTTTACACACTATTGAAATTGTTGCAATTTTATTTCTCCCAGCTTGAAGAGCCTAAAATTGGATCCTCCCACATATAAAGCCTTTGAAATTTACATTATTCGAATTCCTCCAATGGGGTCGTTGCATGCATTTTAGGTAATATATTTTTTAAATACTGCATAACATTCTGAACATTTTAGTGTATTTAAACAAATTTTTGAATGCTTCATTGTCGCGAAAAAAAATTTTTCAAGAAAAGTATCGAAATCCCTATTCAAAAACTCTGTGACCTTGAAACAGTGCTCCCAATTCTGCTCCCCAACAGCACTGCGCATGCGTCGCACCAGCAGCCTCATTGGATTGTTGATCGCGCGCTTATTTGAAATGATTAAATATGCACATCAATTTTTCACAAAATATAATAACCATGGAGTACAAAAAAATATTATGAATGATCTAAAATTTACATTGGTGGAAAAAGGCGTTCCTTCCTTTGAAGTTAAAATCAATAATTTATTTTTAAAGAGTACAATCATCTTTGGTACAATCAAATAATTATTTCACCTTGCACTCTGAAAGAATATTTTGTGATCTGAAAATTAATTGTTATTATTTCCACAATGATGATTTATTATGAAAAATGGATTGACGAATGCAATAGTTTGAAAAAATCGCGCCATTTACAGCCAATGAGACTGCCGATGGAACGCAAGCGCAGTGCAGTTAAGGAGCCGAATTGGGAGCACTGCCTTGAAACGTCACTTCCCAAAAAGCGCGTAACCAATCAGAACAATGATCCATTGACTAACGAAGTATCTAGCAGACAGCTGGCGAAAATTCAATTTACAATTTCTAACAGAGAGCCGTAACAAAATCTCACTAAAAAAATACAATTTTGCTTAAAATATAAAACCTAAAAAAAGATCGTAATGAATAATATCATTCAAGTGCGTGAGAATGAGATGTTTCCAAAGATAACCTCAAATTTTAGTCAATCATATGTTCGGAATCACGAGCACACGTTAGTCGGATTTCTGTCGCTTTATACATTTCACAGGTATAATAATGGTAGCCTCTTCAAAAAAAAAAAATATTTTGTACCTAAGCAACTGCAACAGCAAAGAATGATCTACACAGAATATTTATAAGGTTGCCTATGGGCACAGAAATGAGAAAGAAATGGGCCGAAGCCGTTGGAAGAACCGGTAAAGATATTTTTGCAATAGACAATTTGAACATAATTTAAAGAATTTCAAACTCTCATTGCCGAATTTGCTGATCAAGAATGTTTCAAATCATGTTAATTTTTTAAAAGTAAAAATTTTAGGCCCTTCTTTTTACTTTTAAAACACGTTCAAAATAATAAAACTTACAATAGGTTATGTTTACTGTTTACACAGTCAGTCGCTAGCGGCCATATTATGTTCCCTCACCAACCGGACAACCGCACTACTCAGAATGACGTACCTCCGAAAATGTGGCCAACCAATCAGATTTTCCCGCAAAAATTCAAAAAGTATACTTTTCAAACATTCAAAAACATATTTAAACTTAATTGGAAAAAACTTTCCTTCCGTAGTTACATCATTTTTTTGGTGTTCTTTTAATTTTACTAGGAAAAAAAATATTTGAAAATATGCAACAACCCCATTGATTATTATTTATAACTAAATAATAACCATTACTAAAAAAATCCTTCAAATTATTCAGAGGCTCCTTTATGTTTCCGAAGAAGGACGAACGACAAGCCTAAAGATTCAAAATAGAAGACATTCATCAAAAACAAAAAATAAAAGAATGATCAAGGCCGGTAATCGAAACTCGACTGGAAATCATTATCGTGATTGCTTCACGCCAGCGAGCGATCAGAAGTCACGTATCTTAACTCTTATTTGTCATTTTCTCAAAGATAGACTCTAGAAGTAACGGACTTTTCTTCGGCCATGAGTAAAACGCGTTACATCAGATTGTGATCGCGATTTGGAGAAAGAGAGGCTTATACGAATGAAGTGGCTGTCGGATCATCGTTAACCGATAGCGTTAGCGCAGAACATATAATATTGCTCTGTTTGTGTGAGCCTCTATCTTCTATGTATTAAAATTAAATGGTTTGAGGTGAAACTGGTGTGCGTGTGATCAATCACCTTCAAATAACTGCGGGCTGACAATAACCCATGCCACCGCCAGATTCTGGTCAGCGAAGAGCTATTATTGCCACCCACGTCGACTCTCGCATACCTGTGTAGGTACACAATGTCTCCTGCCATCGTTACACTCGTTGAGACAAAATCAAACAATCTCCAACTCAATTTCAACATCTTATCTAGATTATACTTACGTCGCAGGCGAAACCGATTTTGGCCGCCGATGCAAGTCACGATAGGGTTCATAACGGAGAGCTGACTCTTCGATGACCGATGCTTCGAATCTTCAATAGGGGATCATCAAAATTATTGCTCCTTTAGTCATTTCAAATTATATCAGCAAGGACAATATTTTCTGATAAGTGATGAAAATTGAGATTTTATGTGAAAAATTAATCTCTGTATTATAAAAAGATCTCGCTAGCACCGCTGTTTCAAGATTTTACCTCTGCCCCTTAATATCTAGAACATGATCAGATAAGAATACAAACAATATCGCTGTTTCAGGAATCGAGGATGTTTTTGAAAAAGATAGTATAATACTGTACCAATTATAGTGACCTAACCAAGAACATAGACCCTATGTGCCAAATTCACCATGTCTCACATTATCCTGTATGTCATTTTACCCGGTGTTTCATATTACCTCATCTATACTACGCTCACCAAAAGCATAGACCCAATGTGCCACCTTACCTTATGTCTTATTATGCCTTATGTCATATTACCATATTGTTTGTTGCCCCATATTACCCCAAATATGATACCCTAGCCAAAAATACAGACCCGATATGCCACATTACCAAATGTGCTATATTACCTTATGTGACATATTGACCCATATTCCATATTACCCCATGTCATATTAGCCTATTAGCGCATTTTTATACTGTCAAAAAATGGACCTAAGTTTTCGTAGTACTTAGTGCAATATTGACATAAACAAAAAAATAAAAGACTCAATTTTTATGTATATTTTTGGAAAAGACAGAATATTGTAGTGACCATACTACTTCAACCAAAATCATAAACCCAATTTTGTATGTTTTTGGAAAAGATAGTACAAAATTTTACTAAATATATTACATTAATGAAAAACATAGACCCTATGTGTCACATTACCTCATGTTCCACATTACCGCGTGTGTCACATTACGCCATGTTCTCTATTACCCCGTGTGCCATATTACCCTGAATATACTACCTTAACCAAAAACATATTCCAAGTAATCCACTTCTAATCCAGAGTAATTTACATAATTTGGAATATTCTACGTGGATAATCCAACTGGCTTTCAACTATTTTGTTGAAAATTTGTCGTTTTTTTCTTGAAAATTAATTTTAAGAACTGAAAATTTAAATATTCCTTGTATGGTTTAAACTTGATCTTTTTTAGTTGAAAATTCAACTGTTTGGTTAAAAATTTATATTTTTGGGTTGAAAATTCAACTATTTGATTGTAAAATATCCATTTTTTTTTAAAGTAAACCCTATTTTTGAAAATTCATTTCTTTTGGTTGAGAATTCAACTATTTAGTTGAAAATTTGTCTTTTTGGTTAACTTCAACTGTTTTTAATTTAAAATTTAACTGTCTTTTTGAAAAGTTATCATTTTTAGTTGAAAATTCAACTAGTTCATGAAAAACTCATGTAATTTGTTGAAAATTCGTCTTTTCGGTAGAAAATTAATTTTCTTCGTTCAAAATTCAACTATTTGGTGAAAAATTAATCTACTTTGTAGGTAATTCAACAATTTTGTTAAAGCCATTTTTTTTGGTTTGGAAATTTAAATGTTTTGTCGAAAATTGATTTGTTTGGTTAAAAATTCAACTATATTGTTGAAAATTGGTTTTTCTTTGGTTGAAAATTAATTTTTTCAACTGAAAAATTAGCTATTAAATTTTTGGTTAAAATGTTTCGTTTTCTGCTGAAAATTTTATTGAAGCTAAATTAACTTACTAAATATTCAGTTATTAGTTGAAGATTTTTCCTATTAGTTGAAAATGGTTTGGTTGAAAATTTAATTATTTTCTTGAGAATTATCTTTTTTTTTGTGTTAAAAATTAGTTTTTGAACTGAAAGTGTAACTATTTCATTTTTAGTGAAAATTTTTTTTTTTTTCGTTGAAAATTCATGCATTTTTTCCTTCTTTTCATTTCCAACCAGGTTTATGTAAATTCTGTTTTTTTTTAATTATTTTTTTAACTGAAAATTTTAATATTCCATATTCAATTATAAATGTATTTTTTACTGTTGAAAATTGAACTATTTGGTTGAAAATTAATTTTTGTACAGAAAATTAATTTTTTTTAATGAAAATTTAACTATTGCATTTTTCATTAAATGATTAACATTTTTAGTTGAAAATTTAACTATTTGGTTGAAATGTATCCTTTTTGGTTAAAAAGTAAACTGTTCCGTTGAAAATTTATCTCTTTTTGTTTGAATTTTGACTACTTTGTTGAAGATTCGTTTTTTTTTTGGTTAAAATCATTAATTCAACTGAAAATTTAACCATTCGATTTTTAGTGGAAAATTGATACTTTTTAATTAAAAATTCAACTATTTTGTTAAAAATTCGTCTTTTTGGTTAACTTAAACTGTTTTTAATTTAAAATTTAACTGTTTCTTTGAAAATTTATCATTTTTATTTGAAAATTCAACTAGATAATGAAAAACTCATGTAATTTGTTGAAAATTCATCTTTTCCGATAGAAAATTAATCTTGAAAATTCAACTATTTGATTAAAAGTTCATATCTTTGGTTGAAAATTAATTTTGTTACAAAAAATTAATTTTTTTTTAATGAAAATTTAATTATTCCATTTTTCGTTAAAAGTTAATTTTTTTGAGTTGAAAATTCAACAATTTCGTTGAAAAGTATCCTTTTTTGTTTAAAAGTTAACTGTACTGTTAAAAATTCTTTTTTGGTTTAAATTTTAACTGGTTTGTTGAAGATTCTTTTTTTTCGTTGAAAATTATTTTTTCAGCTGTAAATTTAATAATTTAATTTTTAGTGTAAAACTGATACTTTTTAATTAAAAATTCAACTGTTTGGTTGAAAATTTATCTTTTCCGGTTAAAAATTCAACTATTTGGTTGAAAAATATCCATTTTGTTTCAAAAGTAAACCTTATTGTTGAAAATTCATCTTTTTGGTTAAATCAAACTGTTTTTAATTTAAAATTTAACTGTTCGTTTGAAAATTTATCATTTTTAGTTGAAAATTCAACTAGTTCATAAAAGCTCATGTAATTTGTTTAAAATTCATCTTTTTCAATAGAAAATTAATCTTCTTGGTTGAAAATTCAACTATTTGTTTAAAAGTTTATCTCTTTTTCGAAAATTCATTTTTTTACAAAAAAATAATTTTTTTAAATCAAAATTTAACAATTCGATTTTTTGTTAAAAGTTTATCTTTTTTAGTTAAAAATTCAACTATATGGTTGAAAAATATTTATTTGGTTTGAAAAGTAAACCTTATTGTTGAAAACTCATCTCTTTTAGTTGGATGTTCAACAATTTTGTTGAAAATTCGTCTCTTTGGTTAAATTAATTTAAACTTCGAACGTCACAATTGTAATTGTTCTATTTTTAAGTTTTTTAGTTTGTAAGTAAAATTGTTAAATTTGTATGTATTATATAAATAACAATATTCCAATTATTAATTTCTAAACATTCGAGTAAGTTTAAGAGATATTTAGAAGTTTTAAAAAGATTCCAACTTGATTTAAAATTTAAAAAGATTTCAAAAAATTTAAAAGAAAATCTAAATTTTTGAAGTTAAATGCCATTCAAGGATTTTGAAAAATGTTAAGATAATCAAAACTATTGCTTGAAATTCCTGGGAAAATTTCAAATGACGTTTTATTTTGAAATAATTTATTTTAAAAGTAAATTGAAAATGATTAAAGAAAAGAAAAAATTGTTGATGAATAAATAAAAATGAAACAATTATTATTGATTCACAAAAATTCACGTAAGTTTAAGAGATATTCAAAAGTTTTGAGATGATTGAAAAATAATTTAAAACTTGAGAAGATTTTAAAAAATGTAGATTTTTGAAGATTTCAAACAAAAAATGTTATAAGGTTTTTGAGCATTATAAAAGGCTTCAAAATGATTAAAATAAATGATTAAAACTTCTAAGAAAATTGAAAATTATTTTTTATTCTGAATAATTAATTTGAAGAAAATATTTTAAATGTTTCAAAGGATTTCCAAATTTGTAAAAAACTAATCTGAAAGATTTGAAGGGAATTTTTTTCACCTTGAAGGATTTTTAGATAATTTTGGAAAAATTTTGAATAATTTTCATAAACATTTAAAAGTTATGTGAAAATTTCAAAAATAATTTGAAATTTGAGCTTATTCCAAACAAATTAAAGCAATATGTAGAGTTTTGAAAATTTTGAAGCGTTTTAAGGGTTTGGAAAGTTTTATAGATAATACAGCAATTTTCTTAAGATACCTGGAAAAATTTTTAATCGTTTTTTATTTTTAAAAAATAGTTTCAAGAGAATATTTCAAAAGATTTCAAAACAAGTACAGGTTTTGATGTATAAATAACAATTGAACAATTATAAATTTTTTACGACTGAAAATAAAATTAATTTATCTTCTAATATAACAAATTTTCAGTTAAAAAAATTATAATCGTTCAATTTTAATTGTTTCTGATATAAAATTTCTGATAATTATATAATTTTGTAAATTTACAATTTTGTTTATTTATTCTTCAATTTAGAGAATTGAATATGGTAGCGTGGATTTATATTTTTTGAATCTTCGAACTGTACAACTTATATAATTGAAATGTGTTAGAAGCTTCCATTTTATAAGCATAAATTATTGAGCGTTTGAATAAAAAAATTGTTGAGCGTTAATTTTAAAAGTTTAAAATTTGTTGTTAAAATCGAAAATGAAAAAGAAAAATGAAAAAGAAAATAATTCTTCTTGGTTAAAAATTCAACTTTGAAATTGTTTTTAAACTATTTTTACTATTTATTTTGATGGAAAATAGATACATTTAATTGAAAATTCAACTGTATGCTTGAAAATTCATCTCTTTTGGTTCATAGATAATGCAGCAATTTTCTTAAGATACCTGGAGAAATTTTTATATATTTATATTATATCAATAAAAAAAATTATTATTATTAATTATTTAAATGCCATCTAAATAATTTGAAACTGAAATATACGCACTAAAAAAAATTATTATTAATAGAGTTAAATAAAATTAAAATTTTCAAATTAAATCATTTTTATAATTTTAAAACTGAGATACTAACCAATGGATAGTTTCAATTCACCTGGCCCTAAAACCAACAACTTACATCAACATTTTCTGAAAAAAAAAAATTAAAATGATAAAATGTTAAATTAAAATGATAAAAAAAAACGTTTTTCTTTGGTTGAAAATTAATTTTTTTATCATTGCCCATATTGTCCACAATCATCGCTGGGGGAATATATTGACCCTCAAAAACTTGAAATGAAAATATTTTTAGCTTCAAGAGTTCGAAAGTTTCAATATTAATGACCGTCAAAAATTGTTGTGAACCGGGAAAACACCAGGAAATGACAACAATAATAAAAAATTATAAATTAAAAAAAAATATATTGCCCAATTTACAATTTTTTGAAAACGTGCGAAAAACGTGTGTTTTTTTATTGACTCATATTCACATATTTTGGAAAAAGTTGAATCTGTCGAACCTGAAATTTCTTCAGTTTGAACCAAAGAAATATATTATAATTATGCTTGTTAGGAAGAACATTTATTTCGCGACTCAGGAAGTTTGGAATTTTTACTTTTCTCTTGATTTTCAAACGTTTTAAGCACAACAAGCATTTTTTTGCAGATATCCAAAAACTTCTAAATTGGAAAAAAAAAATTTAAGTTTTAAGTCATACAACGCTGATTGCACTGACTACATTGACTGCTCTCTTGATTGCTCCCCAGGCGGAAATATTATATATATAGTTTATATATAGTGTGAAGTATTATATGTAATATTCATTTGTTTTATACATTTTTTATATAAAACAAATGAATATTATATATAATACTTCACTCTATATATAAACTATATATAATATTTCCGCGGGTCACTTGACTGCTCGTGATTACCCACAATCTTTCGTTGACTCCTACTGACTCACTCACGATTTCGGAATACTTTAAGAGATTTCTGCTAAATTCAGTAGATTTTCACTCATTTCAAAATATCGGATTTTTAAAAAATAATCCACTCAGATTCCGCTGATTTCAGATGATTTCACAAAGTCTTATGCTTGTTGCATTTGATTTCATACCGATTTCCAATTCGAGAGTGAATGGCCCCTCGGTCCAAAGTAATCGTGTTAACATCGAAAGTAATAATCATAATATTTTTTGTTATATAATTATTTACAGTCGAAATAGAAATGGTTGGAATAGAATTTTGTTTAATTAAAGGAAGTGCTGCTATCAAGAAGCAGTTAGGACCGAGCTAATCGAGTTGATCTGGCTGCCGACGCTGTTAACCGGCTTGCCCCTTCGATAAGACGGGGCCAAGTGGCACGTGTCGTCTCTTACCCTCGGGTACATTAGTATCTATTAAGATACCGCGTCTTTGATCCAGACTTCTTTTTTATGGTCTGCACGTTCTACAAATCCAACCAGACTGAACCAGACCCTCCGACCACTTCTCAAGGTCCTCTTTTCTCCTACGACCTACGCTCTGCGCTACCATTTTTCCGCAGTATTACCCTGCTGAACACTCCCGTGGGAACATTTTCCACATATTTATATACCAGCGTCCGCTTATCTAGGTTCTGGACTTTGGATTGGTCTGCGATTTACGATCATCGCGAATATAGAGAGTTTCTCATATTTCCTCTCTTTCCGTTTACTTCCGATAAATAAAATAAAAAATAATTTGGTCTTTTTGAGTTGAAAATTCGGCTTTTTTTTGGCAGAAAATTAATCTACTTTGTAGGAACTTCAACAATTTTGTTAAAGCCAATTTTCTAATACAGCAATTTTGCTAAACTTCAAATTTTGTTCAATGATCATTTTCCGAGCTGGAAGAGGGAAGGGAAAAGTTCTGCCGCACCCTATCCCTTTCCCAGCTTTATGATTAAAAAAAAATTGTCAGAATTATTCTATTTGAAAATTTATGATCAAAAAATCTTTTCTATTCATGCGTCGTCAACTTTGAATTATGTCGATGAAAAAAGTTTTTCTGTTAGAAACATATGACTCATATATTATAAATGAGCATAACTTCCTTCATCTTCAATAAAGTGTATTAATATTATAGATCAATCGATTTGCCTCGAATCAAGGAATCTTTTCCGTTCTTGCATCAATTTTGAATTATGTTAGTGAAAAAAGTTTTGCTATAAAAAACCGTGTTTTCAAATATTATGCATGACCATAGCTTCCTTACTCTTCAATAAAATGTATCAATATTAAGGGTCAATCGATTCGTCTTGCATCAACATAACTTTTCTATTCTTGCATCAACTTTAAATTATGAGAATGAGAAAATTTTTACTATAAAAATCGATTTTAAAAATATATAAATTACCATAACTTCCATACTCTCTGTAAAATGTATTAATATTGTAGCTCAATCCATTCGTCTCGAACCAAGGAATCTTTTATATTTTTGCATCAACTTTGAATTATTTTGTTAAAAAAAGTTTTACTATAAAAAACCGTATTTTCAAATATTATGCATTACCATAGCTTCCTCACTCCTCAATAAAATGTATTAATATTATATGTAAATCGATTCGTCTCAAATCAACACATCTTTTCTGTTCTTGCATCAACTTTGAATTATATTAATGAAAAAAGTGTTACTATAAAAAACCGATTTTCAAAATATATAAATTACCATAACTTCACTACTCTATGTTAAAATGTATTAATATTGTAGGTCAATCGATTGGTCTCGAACCAAAGAATATTTTATATTTTTGCATCAACTATGAATTATGTTGAAGAAAAAAGTTTCACTATAAAAAACCGTGTTTTCAAATATAATAGATTACCATAGCTTCCTTACTCTTCAATGAAATGTATTAATATTATAGGTCAATCGATTCGTCTCGAACCAAGGAATCTTTTATCTTTTTGCATCAACTTTGAATTATGCTAATGAAAAAATTTTAATATAAAAAACCGTATTTTCAAATAATATGCATTCCAATAGCTTCCTTACTCTTCAATAAAATGTATCAATGTTATAGGTCAATCGATTCGTCTTAAATCAACACAACATTTCTATTCTCGCATCAACTTTAAATTATGAGAATGAGCAAAATTTTTACTATAAAAATCGATTTTAAAAATATATAAATTACCATAACTTCCCTACTCTTTGATGAAATGTAATAATATTGTAGGTCAATCGATTCGTCTCGAACCAAAGAACCTTTTATATTTTTGCATCAACTATGAATTATGTTCAAGAAAAATGTTTTACTATAAAAAACCGTATTTTCAAATATTATGCGTTACCATGGCTTCCTTACTCTTCAATAAAATGTATGAATATCATAGGTCAATCGACTCGTCTCGAACCAAAGAATCTTTCATATTTGTGCGTCAACTTTGAATTATGTTGCAGAAAAAAGTTTCACTATAAAAACCCGTATTTTCATGTATTATGCGTTACCATAGCTTCCTTATTCTTCAATAAAATGTATTAATATTATAGGTCAATCGATTCGTCTCGAATCAACACATCTTTTCTGTTCTTGCATCAACTTTGAATTATGTTAATGAAAAAAGTTTACCTATAAAAAACCGTGTTTTCAAATATAATCCATTACCATAGCTTTCTTACTCTTCAATGAAATGTATTAATATTATAGGTCAATCGATTCATTTCGAATCAACACATCTTTTCTGTTCTTGCATCAACTTTGGATTATGTTAATGAAAAAAGTTATACTATAAAAAACCGATTTTCAAAATGTATAAATTACCATAACTTCCCTACTCTTTAATAAAATGTTTTAATATTGTAGGTCAATCGATTCGTCTCGAATCAAGGAATCTTTTCCGGTCTTGCATCAACTTTGAATTATGTTGAAGAAAAAAGTTTTACTATAAAAAACAGTATTTTCAAATATTATGCATTACCATAGCTTCCTTACTCTTCAATAAAATGTATGAATATCATAGGTCAATCGATTCGTCTCGAATCAACATATCTTTTCTGTTCTTGCATCAATTTTGGACTATGTAATGAAAAAAGTTTTACTATACAAAACCGATTTTCAAAATATGTAAATTACCATAACTTCCCTACTCTTTGATAAAATGTATCAATATTATAGGTCAATCGATTCTTCTCGGACCAAGGAATCTTTTATATTCTTGCATCAACTTTGAATTATGTTGAAGAAAAAATTTTACTATAAAAAACCGTATTTTCAAGTATTACGCATTACCATAGCTTCCTTACTCTTCAATAAAATGGATTAATATTATAGGTGAATTGATTTGTCTCGAATTAACACAACTTTTCTATTCTCGCATCTACTCTAAATTATGAGAGAATTTTTACTATAAAAATCGATTTTAAAAATACATAAACTACCATAACTTCCCACTCTTTAATAAAATGTATTAATATTGTAGGTCAATCGATTCATCTCGAACCAAGAAATCTTTTATATTTCGGCATCAACTTTGAATTATGTTAATAAAAACAGTTTTACTATAAAAAACCGATTTTAAAAATATCATTGAGTGCTAAAAAAAGCAATAAATGCACACACACATCCTACAAACACACATCCTACATACACACATCCAGACAATTGCTTAGAATATTGTATTAGATATACAACTTATTATATTTTTCAATGTTTGAATACTTCTTGAAATAAAGTTAAAGCCAACAACCGATTAATAAGTATCGAAAACCATTAAAAAACGTTCTGCTATTGTTTATAATAATACAATTCTTCATCAACTTTGAATTATGTTGAAGAAAAAAGTTTTACTAGAAGAAAACGTATTTTCAAGTATTATGCATTACCATAGCTTCCTTACTCTTCAATAAAATGTATTGATATTATAGGTCAATCGATTCCTCTCGAATCAACGCATCTTTTCTGTTCTTGCATCAACTTTGAATTATGTTAATGAAAAAAGTTTTCCTATAAAAAACCGATTTTCAAAATATATAAATTATCATAACTTCCCCACTCTTTAATAAAATGTATTAATATTGTAGGTCAATCGATTCGTCTCCAACCAAGGAAACTTTAATATCTTCGCATCAACTTTGAATTATGCTAATGAAAAAACTTTTACTATAAAAACCCGTATTTTCAAGTATAATGCATTACCATAGCTTCCTTACTTTTCAATAAAATGTATTAATATTGCAGGTCAATCGATTCGTCTCGAACCAAGGAATCTTTTATATTTCTGCATCAATTTTGAATTATGTTGAAGAAAAAAGTTTTACTATAAAAAACCGTATTTTCAAATATTATTCATTACCATAGCTTCCTCACTCTTAAATAAAATGTATTATTATCATAGGTCAATCGATTCGTCTCGAATCAACACATCTTTTCTGTTCTTGCATCAACTTTGAATTGTGTTAATGAAAAAAGTTTTACTATAAAAAACCGATTCTCAAAATATATAAATTACCATAACTTCCCTGCTCTTTAATAAAATGTATTAACATTGTAGGTCACTCGATTAGGCTCGAACCAAGGAATCTTTTATATTCTTGCATCAACTTTGAATTATTTTGTTAAAAAAAGTTTTACTATAAAAAACCGTATTAACTAATTTTTGTTTGTTTACTAATAATTCAACTATTTGTTTGAAAATTCATCTTTCCGGGTGAGAAGTCAACTGTTTTGTTGAAAATCCAATATATTTCGACTTGAAATCTTAATCGTTCCATATTAAATGCAGTATGATACCTATATATTTATTTTTATTTAAAAAAATGTATTCCCCTATTATTTCCCTATTTTCTTGAAAAAAACACCCTATTTCCCCTATTTTGAGAACATTTTGGGCTGTGAAGTCTGTTAAAATATTATGTTTGTATTTTTGTGTTTTATTCTAGGCATTTATCAAATTGAGGCGATGTGATGAGTGGGTCACGTGACCAGATTCCTGCCTTACCGACACTTTTTTTATTTCCTAACTTATTTTCACACGAACCGCCACATTGAGTTGAAAATTTGGGATACTAAATAAGAAGCACTAAGAAAGGTTGGTCTCGTCCCGAATTTTTATAATTATGAACAAAGTTCTTTTTTGTAAATAATTTTTTTTTTTGCTTTTTTCATGATTATTAAAATCTAGGACCAGACCCAACTTTCTTAGTGCTTCTTATTTATTATCCCAAATTTTCCACTCGATGTGGCTATTCGTGTGAAAATAAGTTAGGAAATAAAAAAAGTGTCGGTAAGGTAGGAATCCGGCCACGTGACCCACTCGTCACATGGCCTTAAATCGAAAAATAAATTTTGAATTTAAATTAGGGAGGGGGTGTTTATGGGATATTGATACTTTAAGGACCTTAAGAGACAATATTTATTTTTTTATTTAACATTTCCGGGTGAGATTAGAGGGGGAAGTCCTTCACTGAAGGATGGCCCACTATTGGTGTCATTATTAGAAAGAAATAACAATTCTAATAGGAATTTCGTTTTAGTTTAAAAATTTAAAATTTATGAACAGTAGCTGAAAGAGATCCATGCTGGTTTCCTGGCCAGAGCAATTCAAAGAATGCTGCTGCAATTAATTACGTTTCTGGGATGTAAACTGGCATTGCTAAATTCCCGTACAAGCGCGCGACATTCTTAGATGCCCACTCGAGAATTTATGAAACATTTAAGCAATCTGCTAACTCTGAGGTTGCGATTTCTTGACTCGATATCCAAAATTAATCTATTAATGTCAAAATTTACATGCTATAAAAACCTAAATGAAAGAATAAACATCGATTCTACTAAAATATTTAGACATTATCTGAGCCATCTCAATAATAAATGACTCTGCAGCGAAACATAAGATTCTGAAAATAATAAACTTTAGATAATAGATTCGGTTTATACAAAATTGCTGTCTAAATAAATTATAATTGAATAATCGGGTTTCATGTTACAAATATTTGTTATGAAAATATTATTTAAATCATTACGTTTCAAATTCTCGATTTCTTCTTCTTTTTTTTAAGTACAAGATCAGTACCATGAGCATTGGTGTTTTGGGTGAAAGTTTTTTTTATTAAAAAGGCTACTATTTCACTTTTGGTTCGGAATTCATCTTGTTTGGTTGAAAATTTAATTATTTTGTTGAAAATGCAACTATATTGTTTAAAAGTCATTCTTTTTTGGTCAGAAATTCAATTACTTTGGTAAAATAACTCGATGTTAATTGTTTTTTGTCTACTGGTCCAAAATCAATATTTTTTGAATATTGATTCTTATTTCTAAATTGTGAAAAAATTGCTCTCAAGCTCCGCTGGGATCCGAACCAATGTCTTTCAGATTGCTGGTCTAATGCTCTTACCCATATATAACATTCAAATATTTGATAAATTAATCTTACAGCACAATTAACATCAATTTATGCAATAGATTTTATCTCGTCAAAACCATAACATCAAAAAATATAAAACATTCGAATGTTCGAAAAATTAATCTTAGAAGTACAAGGAATTACCTCGGAATTCAACTGGTAGGGGTTGGGAAGAAATTAATCTCATATCTCCGTAGCTTAGTGGGTAAAAGCATCAGATCGGCAATCTGAAAGAACTGTGTTCGGTTCCCAGCGGAGCTTGAGTGCAATTTTTTCACAATTTATAAATGGAAATCAATATTCAAAAAATATTAATTTTGGAATACTTTGTCAAAAATTCATTACTTTAGATGAAGGTTCATCTCTTTGTTGCAAATTTAACTATTTTGATGAAAATACGTTTCATGTTTGGTTGAAAATACATTTTTAAACTGACAATTGTACTATTCTATTTTTGGTGGAAAATTTATCTTTTTCAGTTAAATATTCAACTATTTGGTTAAAAGTTTATCCTTTTTGGTTGAAAGTTCAACTTTTTGGTTGAAAATTCGTCTTTCTTGGTAGAAATTTAATCTTTTTGGATGAAAATTCAACCTTTTTGGTTGAAAATACAACTCGATTATTTAAATTAAATTTGAAATAAATTGTAAAAAATTAATTATTTTTTGTATCAAGGATTCATCATAATACTTAAAAGTTCAACCATTTGCTTTTAAATGATTTTTTATGATAAAAATTCTATTGTTTTGTAGAAAATTCATCTTTTTCGGCTTGAAAATTCAACAGTTTGATAGAAAATTAAACTATTTAGTTGAAAATTAAACTTTTTTGTTGAAAAATCATATTTTTGTGTTGAAAATTTAACTTTTTCGTAGAAAATTCGCCTTTTTGGCATGAAAATAAAATAATTTGTTAAAAATTCATGTATTTGGTCAAAAATTCATGTATTTGGTTCAAAATTCATCTTTTTGGTAGAACATTAATCTTCTCGTTCGAAAATTCATCTTTTTGGTTGAAAATTTAACAACTTTGATGAAAATTCATTTTAATTGTAAAAAATTATTTTTTTATCTGAAAATTTAACTATTCCATGTTTGGTTAAAACTTCATCCTGTGTATTGGATAAGATGGAAATTCGACTTTTTTGATAGAACATTAATCTTCTTTGTCAAAAATTCATCTTTTTGGTTGAAAATTTAACAATTTTGTTCAAAAATCTTTTTTTTTTTCTCAAAGTTATTTTTATTTCTCAGAGTTTTTATATGAAAATTTTACTATTCAATTTTTTATTGAAACTTTATCCTGTATATTGTAATAGTTAAAAATTCAACTTTTTAGTTGAGAATTCAACTATCGTGTTAAAAATTCATCTTTCTTGATTAAAAATTATTTTTTCGGTTGAAAATTCATCTCTTCTGATTTGAAAGTCCACTGTTTTCTAAAATATTTGACATTTTAGCTTAAAAACTTTACTCTTTTGTTGAAAATTCATCTTTAACGGTAGAAAAGTCAACTTTCTCGTTCAAAAATGAACTTTTTTGTTAAAAATTCAACTGTCTACGAAAAAATTCATCGTTTTGGCATGAAAATTTTACTATTTGGTTAAATTCAACTATTTCTTAACAACTCGTCTGTTTTACTGAAGAGTTTATCTATTTGCGTGTCAATGCAACTGTACGGGTGAACATTTATTTTTTTTTGAAAATTTGTCCTTTTGTGTTGAATAGATGACAACAAAATAACATTTTTTAAAAGACACTTTAATTTTTAACAAAAAAACTGGTGAATTTTAAATCCAAAAGGACGAATTTTCTGTCCAAATAAATTTTCAAGCAAACAGTCGAATTTTCGGCCTAATTTTTAATTTTCAAGTAAAAAATATCAATTTTTGGTAAATTTTTGTTATAATTATAGTTTAATTTTCATACAGAAATGAATTTACAACCAAAGAGATGAATTTGTAATTAAAATGATAAATTTTTAACAAAAAAAAAAAAAAAAGAATTTTTAACGAAGGAGTTCAACTTTTAACCCCGAAGTAAATTTTTCTGACCAAATAGACGAATTTTCAACTAATATTTTTTAGTCAAGAAAGAAAAAAATTCATCCAAATTGTTGAATTTGTAAGCAAAAAGGCGGATTTTTTGTACAACAGTTGAATTTTCAACCCAAGAATGATAATTTTTCAACAAAAAAGTTTATTTTGAACACAAAAGTTGCAATTTTACCCTAAAAAAAGAAAATTTCAACCAAAAAAGTTACTTTTCTACCAATAAATTTATTGAAAAAATATCAATTTTCAACAGAAAAAGGAAAAATTACATTTTCAGATAAAAAAATAATTTCTAATAAAAAAAAGAATTTTCAAGAATATAGTTAAATTTTTAACTAAAGAGCTGAATATTGAATAATTTTTTTTCTGAGTGGTTCATCTTTTACCCAAGTAGTTGAATTATCAATGAAAAAAAAAAATTAAACCGGAAAATGTGAATTTTCAACTAAGAAGTTTATTTTCAGCCAAATAGTTGATTTTTCTACCAAAATAATGAAATCTATTAAACAAAAAGAAATTTTTTTAACAAAACAGTTGGATTTTTAAGCCATAAACACCAATTTTTTATAGAATAGTTGAATTTTCACCAAGAAAATATGAATTTTCAACTAAAAACGATCAGTTTTCAACCAATAATGGAATAGTTAAACTTTCCCTTAAAGAATTAATTTTTAACCCAAAGATTGACAGCAAAAAATCATCAAATTTGAACAATTCAAATGAAATCGTTGTTAAAGTTAAAGAAAAAATCGGGAATAAATGAGAAACTTTGAAATATTTTTGATTTATTAAATGAAAATTACAACCAAAAGAACGGTTTAGCATTTTTTTTTAATCAGCAGAGTAGAACAAGTTTAAAATCCTTTTTTTATTTGAGGAAATGAAAATTTCAGGCCCATGAGCAAAATTCAAGGACTTCTCCAGATTTTTCCAGGTCAAAAAGAATTCAAGGACTTTTTCAGGTTTTGAAGGATTTCCAGCACGCTAGACTCCCTGAAAATCGTAGACATTTTTTCAAAATAAGGTAGAACAATCGTGTTAAATGTATAATAATCTTCCCTATTTCTTTTATTTTGATTACTGTTTTTTGTTTTTTATATAACTTATTTATTGTATTATGCGCATGTTTTTCTGTAAAATCATGCGGATAATGGTAAGGAAAAATAATTTGTTTACATAGTTCAATATTTTTTCATGAAAAACTGGATTTCAGAATTTAAGAGCACTATCTATCAAATTTTGCAAGACATACTTTGCAAGTCTTCGATTGACTTTGCCATAACAAAATTATCATCTGCGAACGCTAACCCACGTACCCTCACTGTCCCGAGGTCTACACCTTCTTGGTCGAAGAGGGTCATTCTTAGACACTTGTCCATGATTATAATAAATAGCCATGATGACAAACCCATCCTTGCCTAACACCTTGCATAATATAAAACCAGTCACCAGTGTTGTCTTATAGCTTCACCTCCCAATAATTCCTTAAAAGAGTCTCTCAAAGCGTCTAGTATCCCGCCTGTATCATATAGCATTTCGCCCTTGCTATTTCTCATGCTGCCTAACTCTGTACTTTTACCTGCCCTCATATTGACCAACGACAGTTTAAAAAACAGTTTCTTGCTTCCTTCAAAATCGTTTTGCATTTTCTTCTCTTCTTCTGTTGTGATTTTATCTTTACTTTCCTTGACTGTAGTTTTACTTTCCTTTCTTTGTGTCTGAAATCATTTTCAAGTCTCTTTCTCTCCTCATCGCTAAGGCCTGTCATTTTTAACATTTTGTGATATGCTTGCTTCTTTTCATGGGCGGCTACGCGAATTTCATCATTCCACGACGCATCACCAGACACTCTTCCTACAATCGCAGTACCACACACTTCAGTCGCACTCCAGACAATGACATCCCGGAGCATGGTCGATGCACCTCCTATATTTTTATTGTCTATTAGCACCTCTCAAGTTGTCTTGTCTATGCGTTTGTTTATCCTATTCTGAAAATCTATTCGCACTTCCGGTTTCTGTAGATTCTCAATCTTGATTCGCCTTTGCTTCGTTTTTTGGTTCTCTTTCTTCTTTATCACTGACCTAAGTTTATTTTGGAGACTAGAAGGTAATTATCAGTATTACATTCAGAACCCCAATATTACCTAGCACCTTTCCTGTACCCTGGACATATCTTACACAAAAATCAAGATTAAAATCATTTTTTCCAAAAACATCGTTTTCTAAATCCTTCATAACTATTTTAGCTAGAATAGGAGACAAAAGCTGATAAAGAAAGTATTGCAGTAGCAATCCTTGGAGACGTTTATATAATAGAAAAATGTTGCATATTTTGAATGTTGAAATCAGTTTTCGAATTATTCCAAATATTCTCACAAGAATGCTTCAAAAGGGTACTTTTAAAATTTTAGAGAGGATAAACATTGAAAAATTTTGGGTAATAAGATAAAAAGTTTACCCTTTACGACCAGTTATTTCAACAATAGGTTCTCTAACTAAAAATTTAGGAAATTTATCAAGTAAAATTATTTTAAAAACCATAGAAATTTCGAAAACATCAATTAAAAATAGTATAGCTTCTTTAAAGTTAATTGATAATGTTAAAATACCTTCTGATCACATTTGGTCCTTTGGTCTTTTGGTCCAATCAAATTATTGAAATCGTCAAAACCCTCCTAATAATTCTTTAAAAGAGTCTTCTAAAGAGTCTACTATTCCGTCTGTATCATATAGCATTTTACCTTTGCTGTTTCTCATGCTGACAAACTCTGTATGTTTAATTCCCTCCATCTTTTTGAATATTAGTTTCTTGCTGCCTTCAAAGTCGTTTTGTATTTTCTTCTCTTCTTCTGTTCTGATTTTATCTTCACTTTCCTTGACTAGTCGTTTAACTTTCCTATTTTTGTGTCTGTGATCATTTTTTATCAAACAGAAGATATGTTATCCTATAGCTTCATCTCCTAATAATTCTTTGAAAGAGTCTTCCAAAGCGTCTACTATCCAGTATCATATAGCATTTCACCTTTGCTGTTTCTCATGCTGACAAACTTTGTACTTTTACTTTCCTTCATCTCTTTAAATAATAGTTTCATGGTTCCTTCAAAGTCGTTTTGCATTTCCTTGTCTTCTTATGTTTTGATTTTATCTTTACTTTCCTTGACTACTAGTTTTACTTTCCTCTTTGTGTGTCTGTTATCATTTTCAAGTCTCTTTCTCCCCGCATCGCTAAGGCCTGTGATGTTCAACTTTTTGTGATATGCTTTCTTCTTTTCGTGGGCGGCTACGCGAATTTCATCATTCCACGACGCAACACCAGACACTCTTCCTACAGCCGCAGTACCACACACTTCAATCGCACTCCTTACAATGACATCCCGGAGCATAGTCGATGCGCCTTCTATATTTTTATTGTCCATTAGCGCCTCTCAAGTTGCCTTGCCGTGTCTATTTTAAATTCATTAAAAATTTTCATAAACAAAAATTTGAAACTCCCATTGGATCAGTTTTGTCTCCTAATGAGCAGAGTTGTGAGTTTTTTTCATGCTCTAATTTCTTTACATAAACTTACTCATAAGAAGATTTCATTTCGATCTTAAATAAAATAGCTGCGGTATGTTTTTCTGAATTATTGTTCTACTTCGTTTATAAGATCGTAAAAAGTTTATATACTAGCGCGAGCTCTTTTTACATGTTTTTTGCTACATTTTGTCAACTCCGAAGTGAGCTTTTAGCATTCAGCTCACTTTATGAGATGTACTCACGTTCCCTTAGGAATCGTTTTTTCTGAGCGAGTCTTGTACGAAATTACATGGAAACTTCTTTATATTTTCTGATAATCTTTGCAGAACATGTGAAAAATTCTGTTTAAAAACAAACAACATTTTTGAGTATATTTACTTCTATCAATTCGACAGCAATAAAATATGTACACTTTCAAATTATCCTCTATGAATCTTAATTAGTAGAAAACTAATAATTGATAGTAGTTTTCTACTAAATCATCAAATAGTGCCGATTCGTTTACTGCTAATTAGTAAAAATCTACTAAATCAATGTGTAAGAATAACCGACTAAATGAATTAGTAACTATATCTACTAACGGAATTGGTAATGCTACTGATAAATGAATTAACAACTAGAGGGTAGAGGGGGAAATCTCCCCCCCCCCCAATTGTCCGGGGCGGGAAAAAGTATTGATTTGCCCTCCTCTGAAATCGAATGGTTTAATTCATTGGTTCGTTTGAATTTTTCCAAAAATCTACCTGAAATCTTTGTGAAATCTTTCAAATCTACCTGAAATCTTTGCGAAATATTTGGTAATAGTCGTGAAATTATTGAAATCTTTCAGAAATCATTCAAGTCTTTGTGAAATCTTTTAAATCTATCTGAAATCTTTGCGAAATATATGTGGAATCTTTGAAATCTTTGTGAAATCTTTAGAAATCTTTGCGACATTTTTCAAATATTTTCGAAACGTATGATAATATTTGTGAAATTATTTAAATCTTTGTGAAATCATTAAAGTGTTTGTGAAATCTTTTTAATCTAGCTGAAATCTTTGCGAAACCTTTGAAATCTTTTTTTAAATCTTTAGCAAATCATTGAAATCTTTGTGAATGTTTTCTAATCTGTCCAAAATCTTTGCAAAATATTTAAAATCTTTGTGAAATCAATGAAATCTTTGTCAACTCTTTGTAAAATCATTGAAGTCTTTGTGAAATCTTTATAATCTACTGAAATATTTGTGAAACCTTTTGAAATCTTTGCGGAATCTTTGGGAAGTTATTGAAATCTTTGTCAAATCTTCAGAAAATCATTGAAGTCTTTGTGAAATCTATCTAATCTGTCAGAAATCTTTGCAAAATACCTAAAATCTTTATGCAATCATTCAAATCTTTGTGAAATCTTTCTGACATTTTTGGAAATATTTAAAATCATTGTGAAATCTTTGAAATTTTTGGGAATTCAATGAAATCTTTGGGAAATCATTCAAATCTTTGTGAAATCTTTAAAAATCTTTGCGAAACATTTCGTAATATTTGTGAAATTATTGTGAAATGTTTGCAATGTTTGGGAATTCATTGAAATCTTTGGGAAATCATTCAAATCTTTGTGAAATCTTTGAAAATCTTAAAAAAATATTTCAAATAATTTGGAAATATTGGGTAATATTTTTGAAATGATTAAAATCATTGTGAAATCTTTGAAATCTTTAGGAAGTCATTGAAATCTTTGGGAAATCATTCAAATCTTTGTGAAATCTTTAAAAATCTTTGCGAAATATTTGTTAATATTTGTGAAATTATTGAAATCATTGTGAAATCTTTGAAATCTTCAGAAATTCATTGAAATCTTTGAGAAATCATTCAAATCTTTGTGAAATCTTTGTAAAATCTTTGAAAATATTTAAAATAATTTGGAAATATTTGGTAATATTTGTGAAATTATTGAAATCTTTGGAAAATCATTGAAGTCTTTGTGAAATCTTTTAAATCTATCCGAAATCTTCACTAAATATTTGAAACCTTTGCAAAATATTTGAAATCTTTGTGAAACCTTTGAAATCTTTGAGAAATCATTGAAATCTTTGGTAAATCATTGAAATATTTGGGAAATCATTCAAATCTTTATGAAATCTTTGTAAAATCTGTCTGAAATATTTGAAAATCTTTGCAAAATATTTGAAATATTTTGTAATATTTGTGAAATTTTTGGAAAATCAGTGAAGTCTTTGTGAAATCTTTTGAATCTATCCGAAATCATTGCTAAATATTTGTAATCTTTGTGAAACCTTTGAAATCATTGTGAAATCTTTGAAATCTGCAGGAATTAATTGAAATCTATGTGAAATCATTCATATCTTTGTGAAATATTTGTGAAATCTTTCTGAAATCTCTGAAAATCTTTGCG
>CAKNYM010043752.1:86102-122162 GCA_932195095.1 Andricus curvator | reverse complement strand
AAAAAAAAAAAAAAAAAAAAAAAAAAAAAAAAAAAAAGGTCCTCGGACTCAACACGTGGCCCTCCGCCCTCGTGCGGGACAGTGGCCCCCCCAACAAATATAACCGCATCGTTACGAGCCACCGGAATAGCGCCTGGCTAGCGCCACTCTAGCGCCCGGCTGGCGCCTTATCTACGCTCGACTCAGCACGTGCCCTACAACCACCGCAATCGACACGCAGACCCTGTGATTAAGTCGGTACCCCAACAAACCGGCTTACATCAATACCCTAAAATCTTACGAACCCTCTTGAATACCTTCAAATGATGGAAATCTACTAAAAAGTCTTTGGCATCTTTTAAAATACCCTAATATATTTCAAATCTTTTAAAACCCATTACAGTTTTGAAATCAACTAAAAAATTCCTTGAGATCTTTTTATATTCCCTAAAATATTTCAAACCCTTTGAAATATTTTATATCGTTAAAAATGTGTTGAAGCTCTTGAAAATGCCTTGGAATCTTTTAAAATATACGGAAATATTTCAACCACTTTGAAATCTTTTGAAATCCCTTGAAACTTTTTAAAGCTCTTGAAAATGCCTTAGAATCTTTGAAAATATGTACCCTAAAATATTTCAAATCCTTTGGAATACCTTCAAATTATTGAAATCTACTATAAATTCATTGGAATCTTTTAAAATACCCAAAAATGTTTAAAATCCTTTGAAACCTTTTCAAATTCCTTGAATTTTTTAAAGCCCTTTAAAATTATTTGGAAGTTTTAAAAATACTTTAAAATCTTTCAAATTCTTTAAAATACCTTGAAGTTATTGAAACGTACTAAAATTCCTGAGAATCTTTTAAAATACCCTAAAATATTTCAAATCTTTTGAAACCCCTTGAAACTTTTTAAAGCTCCTGAAAATGCCTAGGAATCTTTTGAAGTACCCCAAAATATTTCAAATCTTTTAAAGTCAACTAAAAAATTCCTTGAGATCTTTTTATATTCCTTAAAATATTTCAAATCCTTTTAAATATTTTATATCCTTAAAATTTTGTTGAAGCTCTTGAAAATGCCTTGGAATCTTTTAAAATACACGGAAATATTTTAACCACTTTGAAAGCTTGTGAAATTCCTTGAAACTTTTTAAAGGTCTTTAAAATTCCTTGGAAGTTTTAAAAATACCCTAAAATCTTACAGATCCTTTGGAATACCTTCAAATGATTGAAATCTGCTAAAAATTTCTAAAACATTTCGAATCTTTTGAAATCCCTTGAAACTTTTTAAAGCTCCTGAAAATGCCTTGGAATCTTTTAAATTATCCCAAAATGTTTCAAGTTTTTTGAAATCTGTTTACATCCATTGCAATTTTTTAAGCTCTTTAAAATTCCTTGGAGTTGTAAAAATACTCTAAAATCTTTAAAATCCTTGGAATACCTTCAAATTATTAAAATCTATTAAAAATTGTTTGGAATGTTTTAAAATAGCCTAAAATATTTCAAATCCTTGGAGATCTTCAAAAATCCTTTGAAACGTTTTCGGAAACGTTTTAAACCTTTCGAAAATTCCTTGAAATTTATTTAAAATATCCTAAAATCATTCAAATCCTTTGTAATCCCTTCAAATGATTGAAATATGTTGAAAATTCCATGGAATCTGTCAAAATATCCTAAAAAACTGCAACTTTTTAAAGCTCTTAAAAACTCTTTGTAATTTTGAGTCATATCCTACAGTGTATAAAATCCCTTATAATTATTAAAATCTATTAAAACTTTCTTGGAATCTTTTAAAATGCCCTACAATATTTCAAATCCTTAGAAATCTTGTGAAATTTCTTGAAATTTGTTAAGCTTTTGAAAATTTTCTTGGAATTTTTTTAAATAATCTAAAAAATTTCAAATCTCTTGAAATCTCTTGGAAACTTTGTAAAGCTCTTTAAAAATCCTTGGAATCTTTTAAAAGTCCCTAAAATATTACAGTTCCTTTAAAATATTTTGAAAACCCTTAAAACTTTTTAAAGCTTTTGAAAATTAATTGGAATTTTTTTAAATACCCTGAAAATTTCAAATATTTTGAAATTCAGGGATTTACAAGAAAAAAATAGCAAGTCAGGGATTTACAAGAAAAAAATAGCAAGTCAGGGAATTTCTGTAAGAAGCATTTTAAGCAACTGTCAAGAATAATCAGGGCTGCCATAGAGTCACTTTAGTCACTTTTCTTTTAATAAATTAACGCATGGGCTATACCTATTTCTGAATCATCTTAAATTATTTTGAAATCGTTTAGGGTATTTTGAAAGATTTTCGGGTATTTAAAATGATTCCAAAGCATTTTTAAGAGTTTTAAAAACATTTATGGGATATAAAAAGATTTCCAAGGATTTGAAATATTTCAGGGAATTTAAAAAAATTCCAAGGAATTTTTAACAGATTTTAATAATTTGAAGGGGGTTTCGAAATATTTGAAATATTTTAGGGTATTTTAAAAGATTCCAAGGGATTTTTAGAAGATTTTAATCATTTGAAGGTATTCCAGAGGATTTTGAAGGTATTATATTTTTTCAAATTCCAAGAGTTTGTCAAGAGTTTTGTAAAGTTTCTAGGAATTTCAAAATAGTTTCAAGGATTTTAATTATTTGACGGAATTTAAAAAAAATTCAAGGAATTTTTAATTCATATCAATAATTTGAACGAATTTCAAAGGATTTGAAATATTTTAGGGTATTTTAAAAGATTCCAAGACATTTCCAGGAGATTTCAGACATTTCAAGGGATTTCAAAATATTTCAAAGGATTTTGAATATTTTAGTGTGTTTTAAAAGATTCCAAGGAATTTTGAGTATATTTTAATAATTTGAAGTGATTCCAAAGGATTTGAAATATTTCAGGGAATTTAAAAAGATTCCAAGTAATTTTTAGCAGACTTCAATAATTTGAAGGGCGTTTCCAAAAATTAAAGAAAAATTAAAAAATTTTTAAAACTTGCAAGGAATTTTCAGGAGATTTTAATAATTTGAAGGTATTCCAAAGGATTTTGAAGATTTTACGATATTCTTAAAAATTCCAAGGGATTGTCAAGAGCTTTAAAAAGTTTCTAGGAATTTCAAAAGAGTTTCAAGGATTTTGAAATATTCAAGGGAATTTAAAAAGATTTCAAGGAATTTTTAATTCATTTCAATAATTTGAACGAATTTCAAAAGATTTGAAATATTTTAGGGTATTTTAAAAGATTTTAAAGAATTTTCAAGAGATTTCAAAAAGTTTGAAGGAATTTTTTATTCATTTCAATTATTTGAACAAATTTTAAAGGATCTGAAATATTCTAGGGTATTTTAAAAGATTTTAGGACATTTTCAAGCAATTTCAAGGAATTTCAAACATTTTACAGGATTTGGAATATTTCAGGGTATTTTAAAAGATTCGAAGGAATTTTGAGTAGATTTTAATAATTTGACAATATTCCAAAGGATTTGAAAGACTTTCGGATATTTAAAATGATTCCAAGGCATTTTCAATTGCTTTAAAAATTTGTAAGGCATATAAAAAGATTTCCAATGATTTGAAATATTTCAGGGAATTTAAGAAGATTCCAAGGAATTTTTAGCAGATTTCAATAATTTGAAGGGCGTTTCAAAAGATTTAAAAATATTTTAGGGTATTTTTAAAACTTGCAAGGAATTTTCAGGAGATTTTAATAAATTGAAGGTATTCCAAAGGATTTTGAAGATTTTAAGATATTTTTAAAAATGCCAAGGGATTGTCAAGAGCTTTAAAAAGTTTCTAGGAATTTCAAAAGAGTTTCAGGGATTTTAATTATTTGGCGGAATTTAAAAAAAAATTCAAGGAATTTTTAATTCATTCCAATAATTTGACCGAATTTCAAAAGATTTGAAATATTTTAGGGTATTTTAAAAAATTTTCAAGAATTTTCAAGAGATTTCAAAAATTTCAAGGAACTTCAAAATATTTCCAAGGATTTGAAATATTTCAGGGAATTTTAAAAGATTCCAAGGAATTTTTAACAGATTTCAAACATTTGAAGGTATTTCAAAGGATTTGAAATATTGTGGGGTACTTAAAAATATTTGAAGGCATTTACAGGAGCTTTAACAAGCTTCGAAAATTTTCAAAATATTTGAAATTTTTAGAGTATTTAAAAAAATTCCAAGGAATTTTAAAAAGTTTCAAGGGATTTCAAAATATTTCAAGGGAACTGCAATATTTCAGGGTATTTTAAAAGATTTCGAGGAATTTTATAGAGCTTTAAAAAGTTTCAAGAGATTTCAACAGATTTGAAATTTTTTAGAGTATTTAAAAAAATTCCAATTTATTTAAATTTATTTAAAAGATTCCAAGAAATTTTCAATAGGTTCTAAGAATTATAAAGGATTTTAAAGATTGTAGGATATGACTCAAAATTCCAAGGACTTTTTAAGAGCTTTAAAAAGTTTCGAGGGATTTCAAATAATTTTGAAGGATTTGCAATTTTTGAGGGTATTTTAATAGATTTCTTGGAATTTGCAATATATTTCAATCATTTGCAGGGACTCTAAAGGATTTGAAAGATTTTAGGGTATTTTAAACTTGCAAGGAATTTTGGAAATTTTTTAAACGTTTCAAAGGATTTCGTAAGATCTCCAAGGCTTTGAAATATTTTAGGGTATTTTAAACAAATTTTCAAGAATTTTCAAGAGTTTTCAAAAATTTCAAGGGACTTTAAAATATTTCCAAGGATTTGAAATATTTCAGGGAATTTTAAAAGATTCCAAGGAATTTTTAACAGATTCAAAATATTTTGAATATTTGAAATTTTTAGGGTATTTTAAGAAATTCCAAGGAATTTTCAAAAAGTTTCAAGGGATTTCAAAATATTTCAAGGGAACTGCAATATTTCAGGGTATTTTAAAAGATTCCAAGGAATTTTAAAGAGCTTTACAAAGTTTCAAGAGATTTCAACAGATTTGAAGTTTTAGAGTATTAAAAAAAATTCCAATTTATTTAAAAGATTCCAAGAAATTTTTAATAGATTTTAACAATTATAAAGGATTTTAAAGATTTTAGGATATGACTCAAAATTCCAAGGATTTTTTAAGAGCTTTAAAAAGTTTCGAGGGATTTCAAATAATTTTGAAGGATTTGAATTTTTTGAGGGTATTTTAATAGATTCCATGGAATTTGAAATATATTTCAATCATATGAAGGGACTCTAAAGGATTTGAAAGAATTTAGGATATTTTAAAAAAATTTCAAGAAATTTTGAAAAGGTTTAAAACGTTTACTTGAACGTTTCAAAGGATTTCGTGAGATCTCCAAGGCTTCGAAAAATTTTAGGGTATGTTCAGAGATTCTAAGAAATTTTAAATAGATTTCCGTGGATGTAAAAAGATTTCAAAAGGCTTGAAATTTTTTGGGGTAATTTAAAGTAATTTAAAACATTTTTAAGAGCTTCAAAAAATATTTTAGGGTATTGCTAGAGATTCGCAGGAATTTTTAGTACATTTCAATAATTTCAAGGTATTTTAAAGAATTTGAAAGATTTTAATGTATTTTAAAAACTTCTAAATAATTTTAAAGAGCTTTTAAAAAGTTTCAAGGAATTTCAAAAGATTTGAAATTTGAAACATTTTTGGGTTTTTAAAAGGTTCCAAGGAATTTTTAGTAGATTTCAATAATCTGAAGGTATTTCAAATGTTTAAAACAGATTTTAGGGTATTATTTAAACATTTTAAGGTAATTTTAAGAGCTTTACAAAATTTCAAGGGATTTCAAAATATTTCAAAGGATTTGAAATTATTTAGGGTATTTTTTTAAATTCCAAGGAATACTCAACAGCCTTAAAAATTTCAAAGAAATTTCAAAAGATTTCAAAGGATTTGAAATATTTTAGGGTACATATTTTCAAAGATTCCAAGGCATTTTCAAGAGCATTACAAATTTATAAGGAATTTCAAAAGATTGCAAATAATTTGAAGGGATTTTAAGGGATTTTAATGTTTTTTGTGTTATTCTTAAAAATTCTAAGGAATTTTCAACTGCTTTACAAATTTTCGAGGGATTTCAAAATAATTTTGAAGGATTCAAAATATTTTACAGAATTTTAAACTGTTTTCAATAATTTCAAGAGATTTAAAAAGATTTTAAAGGATTTTAAATATTTTAGCGTATTTCAAGGTATTTTAAAGGATTTGAAAGATTTTAATGTATTTTAGAAACTTCTAAATAATTTTAAAGAGCTTTAAAAAGTTTCAAGGGATTTCAAAATATTTCAAAGGATTTTAAATATTTCAGGGTATTTTAAAAGATTCCAAAGAATTTTTAAACGATTTCAATAATATGTAGGGATTCTAAAAGAATTTAAAAGATTTTATTGTATTTTTAAAAATTCCATGGAATTTTCAACAGTTTTAAAAAATTTCAAAGGATTTCAAAAGGTTTCAAAGGATTGAAAATATATATTAGGAAATTTAAAAAGATTTCAAGACATTTTCAAGAGATTTCAAATATTTCAAGGGATTTTAAATATTTTAGGATATTTTTGAATATTTCAAGATACTTTCAAGGATTTTGAAAAAATTTGCAAGCGGTTGAAAATATTCAAAGTAAAACTCACTTTTAACCAAAGTTTTGAACTTTTTTTGATAATTCACTCGAATTCTACTAAAAATAAGTGGAATTTTTAAACATTTTTTCCTGTTTATTTGAATTCTTTTGAATTTAACTTAAAAATGTTAGAACATTAGAATGTTTATCTTTAAATATTAATTGACGGAAAAATGGTAAATTAGACAAGGAAAAATCAGGAAATTTTGAAAATGATGTTTTGCGGTCACCTTGATTTAATTTGATTTATTATTTTTTTTTTATTCGAATTTTATTTATTTATTTGTGTCTTTTAGGAGAACTTAATTCAGAAAATTCAGATCTCAAAACTGGAGAACCAAATTTGCTTTCAAATTTTCGAGATTTCATTGCCACTTATCAAGAATCTAATGGCACACCTCCAACTGAATTTTCTTTTATATCACTAATTAAAGTCTTGGCTGAAGCAACTGGAAAATCTTTACTTGCATTGATTTACATTATTGTAAACATGGCTCCTGTTGTTGAGGTAAATTATTTAGAAATTTAATCCCTTGAATTTATTCCAGGTACTTTCCTTATCAATTTAAACTGATGCAGGGATCACAGTTAGTCCACTATTCCCCTATTTCCCCCTATTTTTCTCTGGGCAGATGACAATTCTGCCCCAGCTACCTTTGTACGGTTCCCCCACTACGCGGCTTCCCCTCACTCAGCCGAACTGCTGCTGCCGAGCCTGGTCAGCGGGAGTCCTTTGTACCTAATAAGGACTAAAATGCCGAATATAACATTTTTCAAATTTAGCACTTGGTAGTTTACAAATATAATATTCCAAATTTGCGAATTATCATGATCCCACGATATGTTATTTGACTTAAAAATTTGAAAATTAAAGAATAAATGGTTCGAGTTTATGTGAAATTTAATGGAAAATTTTTTAGTATATTTTACTCAAATCAACTGCAGAAGCTTTAGTTTATTGGTAAAATTTATGATTTTTGTTAATGCATTAACAAACATCATAAATTTTATTTATTCATTTTTTTATAAAACAAAAACAAAATTAAGGCAAACTATTAACAGAATATTTTTTGATTATTCATACTTTTGCACTGGGAGTGCAAAATTATGTAAGGATAATTTTAAGCAATGCGATTTTTTTACAAATAAACCACATTTATGATGTTACTTAATAAGTTTTCAAATCTCCAAATTTTATTTTATGTTGAGTAAAATATTGCACCAATAAATTAAAGCTGCTGTAGTTGATTTGAATAAATTATACTGGAAAATTTTTCATAAAATTTCACATGACCTTGAACATTTATTCTTTAATTTTCAACTTTTTAAGTCAAATATTATATCGTTGAAATTGATATAATTAACAGATTTCGAATATTATATTTGTAAATTATCAATTGCCAAATTTAAAAAATGTTATATTTGGTATTTTAGTCCTCATTAGGAACAAAGGACTCCTGAGGCTGACCAGGCTCGTTGGCAGCAGTTCGGCTGAGTGAGGGGAAGCCGCGTAGTGGGAGAACCGTACGCAGGTAGCTGGGGCGGAATTGATCGTCGCCCTTTTCTCTTATAACATTTAATTTATAAGTAAAATAAAATTTTATTTTCCTATCTAAAAAAGTGGTGTAAAGACATAACTCGAAAATCTTGCACTCGTTGTTGAAAACCTGATTGGTTTTTCATTACTTGAAGTTTTTTTATATCTTAAATTTGAAATTTTGGAAATTAAATAAAAAAAAAATCATAAAAAACCGTATGCGAATTGAGAAACATATGTGCTTTTTAAATTAAAACTTAAATTAAACTTAATTAAAAGTTTCAAATGGTCTGATAAATGATTGAAAATATTTTAAGGTTACGTTGAAGTTTTACACTATAAACTGGTATTTTAAAATAAAAATCATTAAAGTTTGAACAAGATTTGCAATCTTTGAATACTTTTAGTTTATTTGAACGTTTTTCACACAAAATCGGTTATTTTAAATAAAAAACATCAGATTTCTAATAAGATTTACAATTCTGAACAATTTTCTGTTATTACGTTACTGTTTTTCGTCGGGAATTATTGGTATTTTTAATAACAAATTAATAATAATTTTTCAACAAATTTAGGTTATGCTGATGTGTTTTACCTGAAATTGGTATTTTTGCAAAAAAATCATTATATTTAAATCCAATCATTTTTGTTTAAAATAATAAAATTTACAAGCTTAAACAATTTTTGATTGCGATATATTGTTTTTCTATGTTAGGTTTCAAATAAGATTCATAATACGTTTTGAACAATTTTAGGTTACGTTGTCGTTTCACATCGAAAATTGATATTTTAAAACAAAAAACCATTATAATTAATTGAACAATATTTAGAATTCTTTAACAGTTATCGATATGTGTCAGTGCTTTTCGTCAGAAATTGGGATTTTTATTTTAAAAATTATATTTCAATCATTTCGGAGAATAAGATTTACAACTTTTAAAAATTTTAGGTTATGTTGGCGTTTTACGTCGGAAGTCGGTATTTTAATTGAATAAAAAGTCATTAGATTTAAGTCCAAAAATTTTTGTTTGAAATAATTTTGTCAGAAATGGAAAAATTTTAATAAAAAATTATTAGGTTTCAAAGAAAATTCATGAGTATTGAACAATTTTAGGTTACGTTGTTCTTTCACATCGAAAATTGGCATTTAAAAAAAAATTATTACAATTTGAACACAATTTATTGAGTCTTTTTAACAATTTTCGATATGTTACTGTTTTTTGTCAGAAATTGGCATTTTTAATTTATATAAAAATTATATTTTAAGCATTTCAGTAAAGATCCACAACTTTGAACAATTTTAGGTTATGTTGGCGTTTTACATCAGAACTCGGTATTTTCAATAAAAAAATCATTAAATTTAAGTCCAATAATTTTAGATTAAAATACCTTTGTCAGAAATGGAAATTTTTATTAAAAAATCGTTATGTTTCTGAGAATATTCATAAGTTTTCTACAATTTCAGGTTATGTTGTTTCACGTCGAAAATTGGTATTTTGAAACGAAAATCGCTATAATTTGAACAACATTTAGAATCTTCGAACAATTTTCTATATAATGTTAGTTTCTCACCAGAAAATTGGCATTCTTAACTTTTTTTTAAATTTATATTTGATTCATTTCTGTAAGAATAAGCTTCGCAACTCTGAACAATTTTGGGTTATTTCGGCGTTTTACATCGGAAACCGATATTTTTAATTTAAAAAAAATTATATTCAAGTCTAATCATTTTTGTGTAAAATGATTTCGACAGAAATGGACATTTTTTTTAAATCATTAGGTTTCAAGAAGACTCATAAGTTTTAAACAATTTAATTAAACAATTAAATTTTACGTTACGTTGTTGTTTCACATCGACAATTGGTATTTTGAAATTAATGAAGATTCACAACTTTTTAGCAGTTTTAGGTTATGTTGACATTTCACATCGGAAATGGGCATTTTTAAGAAAAAATCGTTAGATTCAAGGCTAATGATTTTTGTTTAAAATAATAAAAAATTGACAAGCTTAAAAAATTTGGATTTGTGATGCTCTTTTTTGTCAAAAATATAAATTTTTATTCAAAATAGTCAATATAGGTTTCAAAGAAGATTCATAAGGTTTCAAAGAAGATTCATAAGTTTCAACAATTTTAGGTTATGTTGAAATTTGACATCAGAAATTAGTATTTTTAATAAAAAATCAACAAACAATATTTTATATCCAAAAATAAAATTTTTGTGCGCAAACGGTTTACACTGGAGTAAATATCAATATAAATTTCAAAGATTTACATTTTCTGTACAGTTTAAGGTTATGTACGTTATAGTTTTCCCCCGTAAATCGTTTATTTAAACAAAAATCATTTTCAAAGACAAGAATCGTTTGATTTCAAAAATTGAACTTGCAATTTTGAACAACTTTACGTTATGTTAGTGTTTTTTGTCGTATTGATATTTTTTAACATTGTACGAAAAATATGATAGATTTATTAATTTTGATATCAATTTTCATCAATTATCAAAATTATTATATATAATAAATTAAAATATTATATATAATACAACAGTTTTGTATTAATATTAATTTTATATTTTAATTAAAATTTTGCGTGAGGCCAACGCATTTATTAATTTTTGTTAATTACGCTAGTATCTTTAAAAGAAACAAAGTTTCCCCTTTTTTTTTTAAAATCGCCATTTTCGAAGAAAAATCTCCTTATTTTCCCTACAATTGAACTGATGAACCACTGTGATCCCTGCAATTGAGAAATTTTAAATGGGGTTGTTGCATATTTTCAAATAATTTTTTTTCCTAGTAAAATTAAAAGAACACCAAAAAAATAATGTAACTACAAAAGGAAACTTTTTTTAAATCAAGTTTAAATATTTTGTTTAATGTTTAAAAAGTATATTTTTTGAATTTTTGCGGGAAGTACTTTGCAGGAAGTACTTCATTCTGATTAGCGTAGTTGTCCGGTTGGTGATTGAATATAATATGGCCGCTAGCGACTGAATGGGTAAACAGCGTAAACCGCGTAAACAGTAAACATAACCTATAGTAAAAGATATTCAAATTGAGGTTATTTTTGGAAACATTTCATTCTCACGCACTTGAATGGTATTATTCATTACTATCTTTTTTAAGGTTTTATATTTTAAGCAAAATTGCATTGCTTTTCGACAATTATAAGTAAATAAATATCTCTGTTAGAAATTGTAAATTGAATTTTCGCCAGCTGTCTGCTAGATACTTCGTTAGTCAATAGATCATTATTCTGATTGGTTACGCGCTTTTTGGGAAGTGACGTTTCAAGGTCACAGAGCTTTTGAATAGGGATTTCAACACTTTTCTTAAACATTTTTTTTCTCCACAATGAAGTTTTCAAATTTTTTTATAAATGCACCAAAATGTTCAGAATGTTATGTAGTATTTAAAAAATATATTACCTAAAATTCATGCAACGACCCCATTGTGATTTAAGTATAGTTGAAAATCAATTTTTACACACACAAAAATTTTAATTTAAATTATTAAACCTCCTAGATTTTTTTGTACATACTGAGGTTTATTCTGGACAAGTTGATCAGCATTCGAGCCGCAGAAGATTATCAACAAATGATTATAAAATCAGTTATTTTTGTGATACAGTCGCTCTGCATTTATATTTGTCTACTTTTCATTTTTGGATTTATTCTTATGCCAATTGTACGACTGGTCTTTGATATCATGGCCAGAGTTTTTTTGTTTAATCGATGAAATACAGAAATAGAATTCAGGAATACTTTATTTCTTCAAGATTTTATTCTTAGAGCAATCGCATTCGCCTGAAAATTTGGTCAGAGGAGTGGAATACGGCAGAAAACCAAAACTTCTCAGCTCGGACAAATGGGCAAAATAAATAATGCCATTTTTCTAAATCGATTCAAAAAGTGAAATTTCTTATTCTTTCTTTTTTTTCAGAATGGAAATGTCAAATTTTTAAAATTCCACATTTGTGTTTTTCAATTTTGTGAACGATTCCAAAATTTAAAAGCCTTTATTTTTAGCTCCAAATTTGTATTATCCTAAATTTTTAAATTTTCTGTTTCACAATTTGTGTATTTGATTCTAATAACCTAACCAAGGTTGCTACAAGTCAGGGAATTCCAGAAATTTAGGGAAAACCTGACAAAGTCAGAGAATTTTTGATGATCTGAAGCTCAAGTTAATTTTATTTTTTTTTAATACAACCATTTTGTTAAAAAGTCATTCTTTTTGGTTGAAAAATCGTCTTTTTGCCTTAAAAATTTGTATATTTTGGTAGAATTCAACTGTTCTTGGTTTAAAATTAAAATCTTTTTTGGTTGAAAATTCAACTGCTTTTTTTAAAAATTCATTTTTTTGGTTGATGATTCGTCATTTTAGTTGAAAACTTTTTTTTGGTTCAAAATTTAACTATTTAGTTGAAAATTAATTTTTTAAAGTGAAAATTCGATTATTCCATATTTGGTTGAAAATTTATCTTCATTTGAAAATTCAACTATTTGGTTGAAAATTCGTTTTTTGTGGTAGAGTATTAATTTCCTTGGTGACTAATTCACCTTTTTGGTTGAAAATTCCATTAAAAATTTAAATATTTGACTAAAAATTTGGTTAAAAATTAAAAATATTTGGTTGGAAATTCATGTATTTCCTTAAAAATTAATCTTTTTTGGTAGAAAATTAATCTTCTTGGTTGGAAATTTATCTGTTTGGATGAAAATTGAGCTATTTCGTCGAAAATTTATTTTGTTGAAAATTAATTTTTTACTTAAAATTTAACTATTTTATTTCTGGTTACATTTTTTTTGTGGAAGATTCATAATTTCAGTTAGAAATTCCCTTCTTTAGTTGAAAATTTAACTATTCAATTTTTTGTGGAAAACCGATCTTTTTAATAGAAATTTAATGTTTGGTGATAATTCATCTGTTTGTTTGAAAATTTAATTATTTCGTTGAAAATTTATTTTATTTGGATGAAAATTAATTTTTTACTTAAAATTTAACTATTCTATTTCTAGTTAAAAATATATTTCTGTTGTAAATTCGATTTTTTTGTTGATGAAAACTTATTTTTCCAATTGAAAATTGAACTATTCCATTTTTGTTTAGAAATTTATCTTTTTTAGTTGACAATAAATTCATTTATTTTGTTGAAAATTTGTCTTTATGGTAGAAAATTCATCTTTTGGGTTGAAAATTCAACTATTTCGTTGAAAATTCATTTAAAAAATTTTTTAAATAAATTTTTAAAATAATTATCTTTTTATTTCTTTGGCTGAAAAATGGAACTATTTTATATGAAATTCGTTTTTACGGAACATTATTATTCCAACTGAAAACTGAACTATACTATTTTTTGTTGAAAATTTATCTTTTTTAGTTGAAAATTCATGTTTTTTGTTGAAATTTTTTCCTTCTTGGTAGAAAATTCATGTTTTGAGCTAAAAATTCAACTTTTTGTTAACAATTTTTTGAAAAATATTTATGATTTCAGTTAATAATTCAAATTAATTTTCTTAGCTGAACATGAAACTATTTCATTCTTACCTAAAAATTTAACTTGTTTAGCTGAAAATTTATTTATTTTTTCAAAAATCCTTTTTTATTTTTTTGGTTGAAAATTTATTTTTCCAACTGAAAATTGAACTACTCTATTTTCGTTTGAAAATGCATCTCTTTTGGTTGAAAAGTCATGTATTTTGTTGAAAATCGTCCCTTTTTATAGAAAATTCGTTGCAAACTGAATTATTTTGTTAAAAATTCGTTTTTTTAGTTCAAAAAATTTTTTTTTCAGCTGAAAATGTAACTATTCCATTTTTGCTTATAAAATTATCTTTTTGAAAATTATCTTGTTGACGATTCTTTCTTTTGTTGAAAATTTATTTTTGTAAATGAAAATTAATCTATTCTATTTTGGGTTGAAAATGTATCTTTTTAATTAAAAATTCACTTCTTTAGCTGAAAATTTAATTATACCATTTTTCTGAAAAATGGATTTTTTCATACTAATTTAATCTTCTTGGTTGAAAATTCATCCACTTAGTTGAAAATTTAACCAGTGCATTGAATATTTATTTTATTTGGTTGAAAATCAATTTTTCATTTAAAATTTAACTATTCTATTTTTGGTTGAAAATTTATCCTTTTTAGTTGAAAATTGAGTTTAAAATTTGTCTTTTTTGTTACAAAATTCATGTTTTGAGCTGAAAATTCAATTTTTTGGTTCAAATTTACTTTTTTGGTGGAATATTTATCATTTTAGTTAAAAATTCGTTTCTTCAGTTGAAAACTGAACTATTTTTTTGAAAATTTGTATTTTAGTTGAAAATTGAAATGTTGAGACTGAAAATGGAACTATTCTATTTTTAGATAAAAATGTATCTTTTTTATTTGAAAAATAATTTATTTTGTGGAAAGATATTGATATCCAAGGTGTGAACTCAGGGAAAAGTTAGGGAAATTCAAGAAATTTTGAAATTGGTATTTTATAGCAACCTTGTTAACACATTTCCTATATAATTTCAAACAAAATTTTATAACGCCAAGAAATTTTATTTGAACTTGGATAATTTGAGGAAAAGAAATATTTTTACAATATGAACCTTTATTACATATTTTACAAATAGATATTTGTTTTCGTCTAAGTTCGGACTAAATTATTGTTTTATCGAATACTTATATTTTATAATACGTAAAGCCAGAAAAATTTCTTTTTTCCGATGTCTTAAGACTAGAGTATTTTATTAATAAGTACGTAGTAAAATAAACATACAATAATCGACTAAAATTAATTATTAATCAATTGTTATTCTCGATTCTCAGTTCGTATAACATATTCGTATTTGGAATTTTATATTTCATAGAAACTCAGCGAGAAGATTAATTAACCATTGTAATACTAGGTTTAAATTTAATTTTAGAAAATGTATATTTATAACAAATTTAAATACTTAAATTCTTTGGCAACAATTATTAATTATTCAAATCAAATTTTCCCGCGGAGTTTCTTATTCTGTGGATTCGTCTATGTACACGTAGATACTTATAAAATCTACAATCTAATATTTTCCTCTTCTCTTCTGAAAGAAAAATATTCATTCCAAACTTTTATTTTCTTACCATTCTCGATAATTTCTTTTGAGAAATAAATTTTTCATTTATTTTTCCCAAAGTTAGAGAGCATTTTTCTCGACTTAAGATAATCTTAGTAGCGATTTTGTTTCCTGACTTTAGTCTTAAATTATTACGAAACTAAAATTTTATTCTTCCTTTAAAGAGATTAAAAAATGTCAATTCTGACAAAAGTCTTCTCTTCGGAAAATTTGAACGAAGGCGAATCTAAATTAAAATTCTAAAATGTAAATTAATGATAATCTAAAATTTAAATGTCAAACAAAATAAAAATGGAATTAAAAATATTTTTATAATGGAATTTAATTATTTGGAGTCAAGGTTCTTGAGGTAAATAGATGACAATTTCCTCTATTTTGAAATAAGATCTAGTGAACGATTATAAAAAATATGAACAATATGAACATAACTAAAAAATTGCAAAAATAGGAAATTTAGTAAGCATAGACTAAAGTTATTGTGAAAAAGAAGAGAATGGCAAGATTTGGCAAATTGAGAGAAGGAGCTGAACTCCATCCACATTCGAGGTCTTTTTTGAGGACATCTGAGACCGACATATTATTTTTATTCATGCAAAAAGTTTCCCGAAGATCGTCGTCCCAACCGTTGTCCCAACAATTAAATTCAATGTCTTCCTCGCGTTCATAATTTGTTAATTCGTAATGCGAATTGCAACGATCTTCCTGGTATTGTCTGTGCTTTCTTTGCCACATTTCGATCCATCTGGAAATTTCAAAAAATTATTTTTATTGGATTATGAGCACTTTGTACTAAAAATTATTTTATTTTCAACGCTTGGGGTCTGAAATTGTTCAATTTCATTTTTATAATTTCCAAAATTTTCAGTCTGTAATTCGATATATTCAAAATTGAGCATTTTCCGCAACACTACTTCCAAATTCTCCTTTAGGAGTCATTTTGTATGTTTTTTTTCTTCCTAACCTCTGCCACCAGTTACCTCTTCTCTCTCCCTCTCTCCCAGATACTCTCCCCTCCTCCTTCGTCACCTGTACCCCTCTCTAACACATGCAAACCATTTTTCCTGCTCATACCTACACACTCAACACAGATTCTCTTCTTCTTTCATCCGATACCTGCTTGCTCTTACACCCTCTCCCTTTCTGTATCTCACCACTCTATTCCACTCTATTCCTGCCACACTCTACCTTTCACTTGCCTACTAATCTCGCTTTCCTGTCCTCGTCCACCACTACCATTGAAACACTTCGTCCACTCTTTCATCTCGATTTCTTTATTTATGCCCTTCACTTCTCCTCTTTCCCTCCTTCCCACTCCCTCCCTTCTTTTACCGCTTACTCTACCTCTTTCATGTACCTTTCTTTCTCCTTCTGTCTTTTCTCCCTTATCATTCTTTCGTGCTTTCTCTTTTTCCTGTTGAGTTCCCCTTTTTCCATTTCGCATTTCCTCCATTTTCTTACATTCTCTTTCATCTTATCTTTACTTTCCCTGCATTCATCCTCCCACCAACTTCTAACCCCCGCTCCTTCTCTCGGTCTCACCTCTTCCCTTGCCTCATAAATCACTCCTTTACGTTTTTCTGGCAGCGTGTCTACTACTTCCTCTTCCATAATTCCTATCTCCTCGTTTTCTATTTTTTCTCAAAATTCTCCCAAATTTTTCTCCCCCTCCCAACTTTCCTATTTTCAATTTCCTTTCCCCCTTTTCTTCCTTCTTTCCCCTACCGCACTTTGGGCCTCCATGTTTGAATATCGCAGTCCCAACAGCTTCCTTATTCTTTCTTCTGTCAGAACGTAGTCTATCACGGTGTCCTATATACCCTCGTACGTGAACTCCCCTTCTTCCACCCCCCTGGTATTGCCGTTACAAATAAACCATCCCGCCTCTCCCAACAAGTCCAGTAGCCTCCTACCCTTCCGATCCGTTTCCTGGTGTTTCCTCCTTTTCTGTATCCCACGCTTCTTCACCTTGTTCCTCAGTCCATGCATTCAGCCCCCCCCCTTCAGCACCAACCCCTTCTCCTTTTCCTCTCGCCATTGCATTATTGTTTTCCATCCACCCTCTTCTCCTGCACACGCATACAATATCTACAACCACTTTTCCTACTTTTATTTTTCTCACTATTGTTTCGTCCTCTTCTTCCATATACTCTCCCTTTTCTTCCTCTACCATCATTTACTTTCTCACCCCTAACACCATGCCACCCATCATTATTACGTCCCATTTTTCCAATCCCTCCCAGAAACCCTTATCCTTATTTTTTAATTCTGAGACATTCCAGAACGCCACTTTCACGTCTCTATCTTCTCCTCTTGCTCCTCACTTGAGCCCTTTTTTTCTTTCGTAAACCCCGACGCGTTTCCTTCCTTCTCATTTCCCTGTTTTTTGTCCTTCTCCCTTCCTTGCCTTCTTTGTCAAGCTCTCATTTCTTCTACTTCTTCGTCCCAGATCCACACCTCTCCATTTATCCAAATTCTATCTCTCCCTATTATTACCCTGCTACCTTTCCTTGTTTCCGCCCATGCCCTCCGCTCAATCAAACATTTCCTTCTCCTTTTCTGCCAGGTCAGATCTTCTATTCTCTCTGTTCTTCCTTTCAACAACTTCTTTTTTCCATTATTTCAATCCTATCCTCCTCATATCTTAATTTCACTAGCAACATGCCTTTATTCATTCCTCCTACTCTCTTTACCTCTTCCAGCATCAGTTGTGCTCGACCATTGTTTCAAGATGGCTTACTTTAGGCACTGCCGAAAAAGCTGCGCATGCGCACTTTCGAGATGAGGTACTTTAGACACTGGAATAGGTAACTTTAAACACTGGTGTTTGTATCTTCTTGAAATAAATTTAGATTTAACTTGAACAAATCTTTTAATGATTGAAGTTTTGTTTTTAGCGTTTCGTAGCCCCCCCCCCCCCAACCCCGGGAAAAAGAGAATAAACGCCAACATTTTTTAAATTAATTTTTTGTTCCAAAAATTTTTTTAATTAATTTTTTTCCAAAAATTTTTTCAACCAATTTTTTGTCAAACATTAAAAAAAAAATTTTTTCCACATTATTTTTTCAAACAAATTTCTTTACTCCACTCTATGCAATATAAAATTAGTACTTTTCGTTACCTCCTCCTAACAACTTTTTCGGACGGGCGTTGCAAAAAATAGCTTGTGATACACGTGGGCATAGGTGCACTTGTATCACAAATAACTATTATTCTGAACGCTTGGAGTTAAAAATTGTTCAATTTCATTTTTATAATTCAAAAATTTTCAGTTTGGCATTCGACATAGTCAAAATGAAGCATTGAAAATACTGTATTTTGAATCTGACGAGTTTTTATCAAGTTTAAGCACTTGAAATTTAAAATTATTTAGTTTTGGAACGCTTAGGGTTTGAAATTGTTCAATTGCTTTCTTATAATTTCAAAATATTCATTTTGAAATTCAAGAGATTAAAAATCAAACATTGAAAATGCTTTATTTTTAGTCTGTGGAGTTTTTAATGAATTATGAGCACCTCAAACTTATTTTATTTTAAATGCTTGAGGTTTGACATTTTCCAATTTTATTTTTATATTTTGCAAAACTTTAAGTTTAGAATTCGAGAGATTCAAAATGAAGCATTGAAAATGCTTCATTTTGAACCTGGCGAATTTTAATCGAATTTTGAGCATCTCAAATTAAAAATTATTTTATTCCGAACTCTCGAGGTTTGAAATTGTTCATTTGTATAATTTCCACAATTTGCAATTTGGAATTCGATAGATTCAAAATGAATCTTTAAAAATGATTTATTTTGAACCTGGCGAATGTCAGTTGGATTATGAGTACCTCAAACTAAAAATTATTTTATTTTGAACGCTTGAGGTTTGAAATTGTCCAATTTCATTTTTATAATTGAAAAATTTTCGGTTTAGAATTCGATAGATTAAAAATGTAGGATTAAAAGTCATTCACTTTGAACCTGCCGAATTTTTATTCGATTTTGAGCGCTTGAAACTAAAAATTTTTAAAAAGATTTTATTAATTTGAACGCTTGGGGTTTGAAAACGTTCAATTTCATTTTTATCATTTCAAAATATTCATTTAGGAATTCGACAGATTCAAAATGAAGCATTGAAAATGCTTTTTTTTAATCTGTCGTGTTTTTATTAAATTTTAATCCTTTGAAATTCATAATTATTTAGTTGTGACCGCTTGGGGTTTGACACTGTCCCATTTAATTTTTATAATTTCCATAACTTTTTCTATGGAATTCGATACATTCAAAATCAAGCATTGAAAATGCTTCATTTTGAACCTGGCGAATTTTAATTGAATTTTAATCACCTCAATCAAATTTTTTTTTAACGCTAGGGGTTTGAAATTGTTTAATTTCAGTTTTATAATTTCAGAATATTCAGTTTGGAATTCGGCAGATTCAAAACAAAGCATTGAAAATCCTTTATTTTGAATCTGTGGAGTTTTTATTGAATGTTAAGTACTTGAGATTCAAAATTATTTAGTTTTGATCGCTTTGGGTTTGAAATTGACCGATTTCATTTATATAATTGAAAAATTTTAAGTTCAGGATTCGACAGATTCAAAATGAAGCCTTGAAAGTGATCAATTTTAAACCTGGTGAATTTTTATTGGAATATGAGCACATGAAACTAAAAATTATTTTATTTTGATCGTCAGGGGTTTGGAATTGACCGATTTCATTTTTATAATTGCAATATTTTCAGTTTGGATTTCGATAGTAACTAAACGCAGAGAAAACAAGCAAACAAAAATCACGAATGGTTTCAAATTGCAACCAACTAAAAATTTAAATTTAAACAGTTTGCTGAAATTGTTATGTCTTACCCAATATCACAATCACAATTCAAGTGACTCCCAGCCATTCTGAGCCTCATGAGGAATCTTTTACCCGGAACACTTGGTTTGTGAGCAGAAGAAGGATTCGAAAGAGTCCTTACATCATTGTCGTGAAGACTTATAGTTATATTTCTTACGCTCATGGCATTGGTGAATAAATCACGATGGACGGTACTCACACTCGTGTTTTGAAGTCCAAAATGCAAATGAGGACTTCTTATCCCCTGAAAGAAAATTTGGAAATATTTTATACTAGTATAAATAGTGCGCTTATTACACGTTTCTTATTTTGATTGCCTAATTATCAAATTCAAATAGATGCTTCTATTCGAAGTACTATAAAATATCATTAATAATCATAAATTAAAGTCCTAAGTAGTATAGCTACAGCAGTACGGGAACACTTACCAACCGAGCAAGCTTCTGCTAAGTTACCAACATAAGGTAATTGCCATCGGTCGGTAATGCAGATTTGCCATCGATCGGTAAGTGTTACCGTACCGCGGTAGCTAGACTACTAAAATAAATATTTAAAAAAGATACCATGAAACGGGCTAACCGGGACACATTGAGGACACCGGGTCACTGTCGATAGGGGAGACCACCCTACAGTAGATAACCATTAATGCAGAGCACAAATGTGCCCTAACTATTAATTAAATTAAATTAATTATTTTACATATATTGGTATTTTAAATTAATGATTATCTACTGTAGGTTTCTTATCTACTATAGGGTGGTCTCCCCTACCTTGAAGACCAATATTATTATTATTATTATTATTGATACAGCAAAATTAGTGGTTGTATTTTCAAACAAATAGTTGAATTTTCAAGACACAAAGAAGAATTTTTTAGAAAAGAGTTAAATTTTCAACACAAAAAGCTTTATTTTCGAAAGATAGTTCATTTTTAGTCAAAGGAGATGAATTTTCAAAAAAGAAGAATGACTTTTCCACCATGAAAGATAAATTTTCAATCCAAGAGGACGTATTTTCAACTTTCGACGAAAAAAATGACTAACAAAATAATTGAATTTTCAACAAAATAATTAAATTTTTTATCCAATAGCTGAATTTTGAACCTATAAAGATAAATTTTCAACAAAAAATGGATCATTTACATTTGCAGTAAAAAAAATTTTTCAATAAGGAAGGAATTATTGACCAGTTAAATTCAACGAAAAAGACGAATTTTTTACAAACTAGTCGAATCCTCAAACAAATAGATGCATTTTCAACAAAAAAGATTGATTTTCACGAACATAGACGAATTTTTAACAAAATAGTTAAGTTTTCAAGCTAGAAAGTCCAATTTTTTAGAAAACTTTTTAGAAAAGAATTTTCATCAAAAAAATAAAATAAATTTTCTACCAGCTGAATTCAACTGTTTTCAACAGAACAGTTGAATTTTCAAATAAATATTTGAATTTTAACCGAATAGTTTAATTTTTTACCAAAGTAGTATAATTTTTAACCAAAAATATTAATTTTCAACAAAAAAGTTAATTTACGAAGAAATAGTTGAAATTTCAACTAAAATAATGAATCTTAAACCAAAAAAAAAATTTTTTATAAAGTAGTTCAACTTCAAAAAAAAAATATATATATATATATATATACTAATTTGAAATAAAAAAAGGTGAATTTTTAATCAAGAAGGATGAATTTCAACCAAGATGATTTTTTACCTAAAAAGAAGAATTTTCAACTAGATAAAATCAATTTTTAATTAAAAGTATCAAATTTTAACAAAAAATGTAATAGTTAATTTTTCAACCAAATACTTGAATTTTGAACCGAAAAATTAATTTTTGAACCAAGAAGATTAATTTCCTGCAAGAAAGATGAATTGTCAAGAAAATACATAAATCAAAAAACCAAAAAGAATGAATTTAAACCAAGAAGATTAATTTTCTTCTATAGTTATATTTTCACTGACGAAAATGAACTCTCAACCAAAAAATGAATTTTGAGCAAAATAGTTAAGTTTTCAAAGCAAAGAGATGAATTTTCAAATAAAATAATGAATCTTCAAAAAAAATTCAGGAAAAGAAAGTTGATTTTTTAACCAAGAAGATTAATTTTCTACAAAAAAGATGAATTATCAACAAAATACATAAATTTTCAAACAAGTACTTGAATTCTCAACTAAAAAAGATAAATTTTTGACCAAAAATGGAATAGTTGAAGTTTCAGTTAAGAAAATTAATTGTCAACAAAAAATGAAATACATTTTCAATAAAACAGTTAAATTTTCAACCAGAGATGAATTTTCAACAAAAAAGTTAATTTACGACCAAATAGTTGAATTTATAACTAAATTGATGAATCTTCAAATAAAAATTATTTCTCAAAGAAACATGTAACAGATAATATTTCAATAAAAAAATTGTACTTTAAAATTGAAAATAGTTGAATCCTCAACCAAAATAGATTAATTTTCAACCAATAGTTGCATTTTTAACCAAGAAGGATGAATATAAACCAAAATGATTAATTTTCTACCTAAAAAAAAAAAATAATTTTCAACCAGATAAAATCAATTTTTGATTAAAAGTATCAAATTTCAACAAAAAATGTAATAGTAACATTTTCAGTGAAGAACATTATTTTTAAAAAAATGAGTTTTTAGCAAAATAATTAAATTTCCAACCAAAGAGGTGAATTTTCAACTAAAATTATGAATCTTAAAAAAAAGAGTTCAGGAAAAGAGTTCAAAAATCAACCAAAGACTTGAATTTTGAAACAAAAAGTGTTTTTTTTTTAACGAAGAAGATTAATGTTTTACAAAGAAGATGAATTATCAACAAAATACATAAATTTCCAACCAAACAGTTGAATTTTAATCTAAAAAAGATACATTTTTGACCATAAATGGAATGGTTAAATTTTCAGTTGAAAAAATTGATTTCCATTAAAAAATGAAACAAATTTTCAATAAAATAGTTAAATTTTCAACCAAAGAGATGAATTTTCAACAAAAAATTTAATTTACGACCAAATAGTTGAATTTTCAATTAAAATGATGAATCTTAAACAAACAAAAAAAATGAATTCTCAAAGAAACACGCAATAGTTAATATTTCAAAAAAAAAAGATTTTAATTTTAAATCAAAAACAGTTGACAATTCACAAAATGAATTAATTAATTTAAAGATTATCATTATTATTAATTTAAAAATATTTCATAACTTGAAGAAATATTCTCATTTTCATATAAACTTTTTGATTTTATTTAATTATCTCACCTGTAATATATCATTGTGCAAATGCTTGAAAGCCCTGCCGCTGAAAGTAAAGTTGTAAAGCTTTACTGGAAACCTCCCTTTCATTTCTTTCTCGAGACTCGTCTCATTTTGAACCTGGTAAAAAAAAATAAAAATAGCATCATTAAATTATTTAGAACCAATTACGAACATATTTTCAAACTTTAAACCTTTCAGATTAATTTATTTAAAATTTTAAATACTTTTCAAAATTAAGCATTCGGAACAAATAGCCGGTTATGAAATTATTCTGCACGTTGCAAATTTCAAGTCGAATTTTTTAGTTTTGAAATTAAAAATTGCAAATTCAAAAATTTTGGGTGCATTACTTTTTAATATTTCTGTAATAGGAACCTTCGATTTCGATTACTTTCAAAATGCAACGCTTTAATTTCTTGACCCTGCTGAGGTAGTGTTAAATATCATAAAAAAATATTTCTACTAACATCAATAAATAAATTCTTGAGCCCATGGTTATATTCGAGAAGATTTGGGAAATTGAAATTTTTTATTTCTGTGTAAGCAGTTATCAGCAAAGTTCGCAGTTTCGATGCTTTGCAAAGTGCTCCGGCCTGAAAATTAATAACAAAGGAAATAAATATAATTTTCTCAATTTCGAAATGAACAATTTTTTTCATTTTGGGGACAAAGTATACTGATTATATTTCTTCTACACAAAATATTTTATACGCAGAATATATCCTAAACATAATTAAATAGTAATTATTTTATTCTGAAAATATTTTCAAAACATTGTACACAAAACTATTATGCCCAATATTTTTCATAAACACAATATATTCTACATAAAATATATTCTACATAAAATATATTCTGCACAAAATATATTCTACACAAAATATTAAGAACTGTAAATAAAATATTTTCTGCAGAAAGTAGATCCTCAAAACAATAACAAAATTATTATTTTTATTTAAACATTGTTCCTTCTCTATGAAAAATATTCTGGGTGAAGATAAAAAAAGATGTAAAAGTTTTCTTGTTTTTTTCGACTAAATACGAACTGAATTGAAAGAACCTAATAAGAAAATCTAACTATTTTTCACTGAAAGATTATTCTTTTTAATTTAAAACTCTACCATTATATTTTTGGTTCAAAATTAATCACTTTTGGTTAAAAATTATACTATCTGGTTGAAAATTTAATTATTTTGTAGAAAATTAAACTATTTTGTTAAAAAGTCACTTTTTTTTGGTCGAAATTTCAACTACTGGTACTAAAACTACTCTGATAAAAATTAATTTTATTAGTTAAAAATTAACTAGTTTTTCGAAAATTCGTATTTAAAAAAAATTACGTTTCTTAACTAAAAATTTAACTTTTCCAGTTTTTGCTGAGAATCGATCATTTTTAGTTTAAAATTCAGCGATTACATTTTTCGTTGAGAATTCCTCTTTTTTTGTTGAAAATTCAACTACTTGGTAGAAATTTGTACTATTTTGTTGAAAATTCATTTTATTGGTTGAAGACTGAACTATTTTGTTGAAAATTCCTTTTTTATTTTTAGGTTGAAATTTAATTTTTTTAACTGTAAATTTAACTATTCCATTTTTGGTTGAAAATTCATCGTTTTTAGTTAAAAATTAATTTTTGGGAATGAAAATTTATCAATTCTATTTTTCCTTGAAAATTGCTCGTTTTTAAATGAAAATTCAAGTATTACATTTTTCATTGTTGTAAATGTACTTTTTGGTTGAAAGTTCAACTGTTTTGTAGAGAATTCGCCTCTTCGGCTCGAAAATTCAACAGTTTGGTTAACAATTTTTTTTTCTCTTCAACGAAAAATCTTTCTTGTCTGCAAATTCAATTATTTTGTTGAAAATCCGTCTGTTTTTCTTTAATTCAACTGTTTTTGATTCCAAATTAAAATATTTTAGTTTTGTTTTGAAATATCAACTATTATTTTGTTTGTTGAGAATTAATCATTTTGGTTGAATTTTTTTTTCTTAATTAAACTCTTTTTTTGGTTGAAATATTAAATATTACATTTTTAGTTGAAAATTAATTTTTTTAAACTGAAAGTTCAACTATTCCATTATTGCCTGAATTATTTTTTAAATTCTACTATTTGGTTGAAAATGTATCTTTTTTAGTTGAAAATTTAACTATCTGGTTGAAAATACATCTTTGTAGGTTAAAAATTCACCTATTTCGTTAAAAATTTAATTATTTTGTGGAGAATTCAACTATTTTTATGAAAATGCAATATAGTTCAACTTGAAATCTTAAGCGTTTAATATTTAATTCAATATGGTACAAATACATTGATTTTATTTAAAAGAATTCATTTCCTTATTTTTCTGAAAATCACCTTATTTCCCCTGTTTTGATAGCACTTTGTCTTGGAAGAAATTTATTGACTGTTTTTAATATTTTGTGTATAATATATTTTGTGTAGGAAAAATATTGAACATCATATTTTTGTTCATAATGTATTGAGAATATTTCTAGAATAAAATAATTACTATTTATTTCTGAATAGGTTATATTCCCTCAATCAGCCGAACTGCTGCGCCGAGCCTGGTCAGCGGGAGGCTGTTGTTCCTAATAAGGATTAAAATGCGGAATATACAATTTTTCAAATTTAGCCCTTGGCCAAATTTTATTTTAGAATAAGTAAAATATTGCACCAGTAAATTAAAGCTACTGCAGGTGATTTGAGTAAAATATACTAAAAAAATTTTCCATAAAATTTCACATAAGCTCGAACCATTTATTCTTGAATTTTCAACTTTTTAAGTCAAATAACATATCGTTGGAATCATGATCATTCGCAAATTTGGAATATTATATTTGTAAACTACCAAGTGCTAAATTTAAAAAAATTTATATTCCGCATTTTAGTCCTCATTAGGAACAAAAGCCTCCCGCTGACCAGGCTCGGCGGCAGCAGTTCGACTGAGTGAGGGCAAGCCGCGTAGTGGTTCTGCAAGAAAAACTGATAGGGTTTAAATATTATGATAAAAAATTGTAATTTTACCTCGAATGTGGATAAATGGAGACCCCGAATATCCAGTTCTTCAAGACTGTCTGCAATTCCCAGGAAGCTGGTGTTTGTGACAACGGATATGGGGTTGTATGCTAAATTAAAAGTTTTTAGTTCTGGTAATGCATGAGTGATAAGAGGAACCACTGTCAAATCATTATAACTCAAATCCAAATATCGGAGGGAAGTTAAATTTGCCGCCATTTCAGCCGGAACTGATGCCAGTTCATTGTGAGCCAATTGTAAAGTTCGCAGTCGATGAAATGGAAGGTCGGGAACCTAAGAGAATATTAAAAAAAATTAATTTACAACGAAAAGTATAACTGTTACATAACAGTTATATAAATGTTACATAACTGTTACATCACAGTTATATAACTGTTACATAACAGGTATATAACGGTTACATAACTGTAACATAACATTTATATAACTGTTACACAACGGTTATACAATTGTTACATAACGGTTATATAACTTTTACATAATGGTTATATAATAGTTACATACAGGTCATATTTTTCAGTTACATAACGGTTACGTCACTTATATATCATGGTTATATAACAGGATGGCCATATGTCAGGGAAAACCTGGAAATCAGGGAAAAGTCAAGGAATTTTATTGGCCAGGGAAAGTCAGGGATATTGAAATTTTTTTTTAAATTGGAATTTCAAAGTTTGATTTCAAATTGTTTTATTTTTTTTTATAAAAGATTCGATGTTAAAAATGTCACAAGATTAAAATTCTGGTCTTTGAATATTAATGGTCAGAGAAAAATGATGGAATTTCGAAAAATGAAGTCTATTTCTATTCCGTTTTTTTGCAATTGTTTCCACCTAATGATTATATTTTTGGTTAAACATTTTATAATTTGGTTAAAAATTCAACAATTTTGTTACAAAGTCATCCCTTTAGGTAGAAAATTCAACTGTTTCGTTGAAAAATAACTTTTTCGTTGAAAATTTGTCTTTTTAATTTAAAAAATCATAATTTCATTTAAAAATTCATCTCTTTGGTTGAAAATTTGACTATTTTGTTGAAATTTAAAAAAAAATTTAATTCTTTACTGAAAATTCAACTATTCCATTTTTATTAGAAAAAATTTTTTTTTTTAGCTGAAACTTCAATGTTTTGTTTGAAAATTCATTCATTTTGTTGAAAATTCTACTTTTATGGTAGAAAATTAATCTTCGTGTTAAAAATTAATTTTTTGTTGTTGAAGGTTCATCTCTTCGGTCGAAAATTTGACAATTTTATTAAAAAGTCTTTTCTGTTTCTTTTTAAATTTGATTTTTTTACTAAAAATTCGATTATTCCATTTTTACTTCAAAATTTATATTATTTAGTTGAAACTTCAACGTCTTTTTTTTTTTTTTAAATTCATGCAATTTGTTGAAAATTCGTCTTTTTTATTTTAAAATTCATCTTTTTTGATTGAAATATCAACTATTACATTTTTTGTTGAAAATTCATCTCTGTAGGTAGACAATTCGACTATTTGCTCAGACATTCAACTACTTTGTTATAAATTTATTGTTTTGGTTGAATGTTCATCTCTTTGGTTGAAAATTTATCTATTTGTTGACAATTTTTTTCTTTCTTGATTGAAAAATCTTTATTCGTTGGAAATTCATAATTTTAGTTGAAGATTCATTTCATTGGTTCAAAATTTCACGATTTTGTAGAATATTCTTTTTTTTATTTAATTTTTCACTGAAAATTTAACTCTTCCAGTTTTAGTTGAAAAATTATTTATTTTTTAGTGGAAAATTTAATTAATTGTCGAAAATTTATATATTTTGTTGAAAATTCTTTTTTTTTAGCAGAAAATGTATCTTCTTGGTGGAATATCCGTCTTTTTGGTTTTGAAATTCATCTTTTTTTGGTAGAAATTTAATATTTTTATGCTGAAATCGTAACTATTACATTTTTTTTGAAAATTCATCTTTGTATGTTGAACATTCTACTACTTCGTTATAAATTTATTTTTTTGGTTGAATGGTTATCTCATTTTGTTGACAATTTTTTTCTTTCTTGACTGAAAAATCTTTATTTGTTGAAAATTCGTCTTTTTGGTTGAAAATGCATCATTTTAGTTGAAAATTTATCTCTTTAGTTGACATTTGCACTATTTATTGAAAATTGTTCTTTTTTTTCACTGAAAATTCAACTTTTCCATTTTTAGTTGTAAATTTTTTTTAAGTGAAAAATTCAATTATTTGTTTAAAATTTCATACATTTTGTTGAAAATTCATTTTTTTTTGTCGAAAATTTATCTTCTGGGTTGAAAATTTGTCTTTTCGGTTTTAAAATTTATATTTTTTGCTAGAAATTTAATCTTTTTATATTGAAATCGTAACTATTACATTTTTTTATTGAAAATTCATCTTTGCATGTGGAAAATTCTACTACTTCGTTATAAATTTATTTTTTTTTGTTGAATGGTTATCTCTTTGGTAGAAAATTTAACTATTTTGTTGATAATTTTTTTCTTTCTTAACTGAAAAATCTTTCTTCGTTGAAGATTCGTCTTTTCAGTTGAAAATTCATAATTTTAATTGAAAATTCATCTCTTTGATTGAAAATTGTACTATTTGTTGAAAATTCTTTTTTTCACTTCAAATTCAACTTTTCCATTTTTAGTTGGAAATTTATTTTTTTTTTTAGTGGAAAATTGAATTATTTGTGTAAAAATTCATGCATTTTGTTGAAAATTTATCTTTTTTGTTAGAAATTTAATCTTTTTATACTGAAATCGTAACTTTTACATTTTTCATTGAAAATTCATCTTTGTATGTTGAAAATCCGACTACTTCGTTATAAATTTATTTTTTCGGTTGAATGGTTATCTCTGGTTGAAAATTTAACTATTTTGTTGACAATTTTTGTCTTTCTTAATGAACTGAAAATTCAACTCTTGCATTTTTAGTTGAAAATCCATTTTTTTGTCGAAAATTTATCTTCTTGGTTGAAAATTCGTCTTTTTGTTTGAAAATTCATCATTTTAGTTGAAAATTTATCTCTTTGGTTAAAAATTGTACTATTTATTGAAAATTCTTTTTCTTTCATTGAAAATTTAACTTTCCCATTTTTAGTTGTAAATTTTTTTTTTTAAGTGGAAAATTCAATTATTTGTTTAAAAACTCATGCATTTTGTTGAAAATTAATTTTTTTTTTTGGTCGAAAATTTATCTTCTGGGTTGAAAATTCGTCTTTTCGGTTTTTTTCTTTCTTAACTGAAAAATCTTTAATCGTTGAAGATTCGTCTTTTTAGTAGAAAATTCCTAATTTTAATTGAAAAATTATCTCTGTGAATGAAAATTGTACTATTTGTTGAAAATTCTTTTTTTTCACTGAAAATTCAACATTTCCATTTTTAGTTGAATTTTTTTTTTTTTTTTTAGTGGAAAATTCAATTATTTGTTTATAAATTCATGCATTTTGTTGAAAATTCATCTTTTTTGGTAGAAATTTAATCTTTTTATATTGAAATCGTAACTATTACATTTTTTAATTGAAAATTCATCTCTGTATGTTGAAAATTCTATTACTTCGTTATAAATTTATTTTTTCGGTTGAATGGTTATCTCTGGTTGAAAATTTGACTATTTTGTTGACAATTTATTTATTTCTTGACTGAAAAATCTTCATTCGTTGACGATTCGTCTTTTTAGTTGAAAATTCATAATTTTAATTGAAAATTCATCTCTTTGGTTGAAAATCCATTATTTTTGTCGAAAATTTATCTTCTTGGTTGAAAATTCGTCTTTTTGATTTCAAAATTCATCTTTTTTGGTAGAAATTTAATCTTCTTATGTTGAAATCGTAACTATTACATTTTGTATTGGAAATTCATCTTCGTAGGTTGAAAATTCAACTAATTTTTTATAAATTAATTTTTTTTGGTTGAATGTTCATCTGTTTGGTTGGAAATCTAACTATTTTGTTGACAATTTTTTTCTTTCTTGACTGAAAAACCTTTATTCGTTGGAAATTCGTCTTTTGGGTTGAAAATTCATCTCTTTGTTTTAAAATTTTACTCTTTTGTTGAAAATTCTCTTTTTTTTAATTTAACTTATTTTTTTTACTGAAAATTATTCTTTTTTCGTTGAAATCTCAGCTATTACATTTTTTGTTGAAAATTCATATTTGCAGGTTAAAATTTAATCTATTTTGTTGACCATTCGTCTATTTTCACAGAACATTTGGCTAAATAGGCAACTGTTTTTGGTTGAAGTTTAATCTTTTTTGTTTGAAAATTCATCTTTGTTGGTTAAAATTTCAATAATTTGGTTAAAAATTAAATTATTTTGTTGAAAAATTAACTATTTTGTTGAAACGATGTTCACAATCCATCCTTTTGAATTGAAAATTCATCTTTTATGGGAGAAAAGTCATCTTTTTTGGTTGAAATAAATATAAAAAAATTAAGATTTTCAAATTTTAATTTTAAACTGCTTTATTCCGTTCATAAAAGGGATACTTCGTTAAAAAATTTATAAGATTAAAATGTTTCTCTTTGAATAATAATGGTAAGGAAAAATAAAAAATTGGTCAGGGAAAATTTAGGGAATTTTGAAAATCAAGTTTTGTGGCCACCCTGTATAAGTATTACATACATCTTACATAACTTTTACTAATCGATTTTATATAATATATATAAAATATAATATAAAATATAAAAATAGAATATACAAACTTACACTAAGAAGAGAAATATTGCTGAGTCCAAGGAATAAAAGAGAATCCTCTAAACCATTAAAAGTTCTACCACGTGTTTCCAAAATCAATTGTTTATTGTGGCTCAAATCCAAATAATCCAAATAACGTAAATCCGAAAATATTCCATCATCGAGCCTCACCAATCGGTTATAAGAAAGATCTAACCACGTTAATGCCTGAAAAATATTTTTAAAGGAGTAATTGTCCAAATCCAAACTTTAATCTATTTAAATAATTATTTATTGTGAAAATAATCTATTCTTCAATTCGAATCTAAGTATCTAAAAAAATGTTTAAATAACAAAATAAAGCAAGTCGACTCGATTCGGCAGCTTTAGGGCTTTGTAACTGAAAACCTAACGAGATTTGTGGGTTGCCTACATATATGGAAATCTTTAACGTGAATCAGTTAATAGCCTTAGACAACAATCGAATCTCGAGGCCTAGTCTAATTACAAGCTAATTCAATTATTAGAATTTATATAGATTTCTGATTGGTCAGGAAAAAAGTCATTTGCAAGATCTCCACCTCGAAATTTTCTTTCTGAATAATTCTTTAATTATTCCAAATCAATCTCCATTTTTTTGGCGATATGTTCCTTGTCATGGCAAGAACCTAACCTCAAACTTTAATTTTTGTTTTCTTGAACATTTTTTTCTTTAGGCTCAAAATTCGTACTTATAGATTCCATCAGTGCCATCGGAAACAAGCCAATCAACGTAATACCAGTAAAAAATATCCCTTTGATTAAATCTGATTCCCGATTTAAAACGCAAGGTGGGAGGCCACTCACATATCTCCACCTCGCGATTTCATTAATAAATAAAACTCTTACAAATTGAAACCACTCTTTAATTTTTTGCAAATGGGTACTCTGCGATGGCACAAATTAATCTAGCTACTACATTTTATTTTTGCATTTAAAAAAACTAACCTTTAACCTAAAAATAGCATCGGTGCCGTGTACGCCGGAAAGAAAATTCCATGAAATATCCAAACTTGAGAGGCTTTGAGCTGCAGTCATTGACATAACCTTGATTGGCATTCTCATGAACTGATTATGTGATAAATCCAAACTCTCGATATAAGCCTCATTGAATAGGTTATCCGGCAGAGTGCGAAGTCGGTTGTGAGAAAGGTCCACAATTCTCAGTTTCTTAAGAGGCCTGAAAGCATCCGCTGGAATGTCCATGATATTATTCCAAGAAAGGTGCAAAACCTGAAGATTTTTCGTATTTTTGAAGCAATCGAAATCGACTTCCACTAATTCATTGTAACTCAAATCGAGCCACTGAAGATGCGGCATATTTCCGAAAACACTCTGGGTCACGTTGTTCATTTTGTTGTGCGAAAGATAAAGGTGCGTTAGAGAAAACTCAACTGGCTTGAAATACATCTTCATTATGTGAGAGATGTTGTTGTAGCTCAAGTCCAGGACCTTAATGTTCGAGTTTAGTACTCCCCCCACTGAAAATTAAAAAAATATACATAGATTTAATACATATTTCATCTTGTGCCATCGAAAGGAATATTTCTGCAAAAAATCGCTTGAAAATTATCATTTCCTGATATTTTATTTCTAAAAACTGTCGCGAGGTGGAGAAGTGCCCCAGACTAGTGACCCCAACTTTGGCATGTAGCGATACTGCGCTTGCACTAGCTATGCATAGGAGGAACAAGACGCGAATTATTGTTGCCATGGTAACGGGTTGTCGTGTCGTGTTCCTCTTACGTGTTCTAGCGCAAGCGCAGTACGTCTACATGCCAGACTCAGGAATTCAATTGTGGATAACTCTTCAGGAAATTGATATTGGTGACTATAGTTTTGTAGATGGCACAAGTAATGTGTTCTTTTCATATACGTATAATTTTAAATAAACAGCCTTCAAAATCATAAAAAATGTGTGAAGCTTATATGAATGCTTTCGTGCCATTGTCAGGATAGCGTATGCAAAACAACTGCTATTTATTTTTATTTACTGAGATTTTATTTAGAAATAAAGTTGTGAGGTGGAGCGATTCAACTCTTTCGATAATAGCAGACACAATGCTTTCAAGGGCAGAGAGTTTTTTTCAACTTACTCATTGGAGATGATGAATAAGTACTGCTATTAACTGACAAATGAGAGATTTCGTTGTGACTCACGTTGACCTTAAATGAGGAAAGCGTTCCCACTTGATCGAAATAATTAAAATCAAAGTCGTTGAGATCGTTGTAGGCTAAATCCAGAAATTCAAGATCTGGTAGATTCTAAAAAGAAACCATTAAGGAAATTTGTTTACCAACGGAGGTCACTATCGAGGATCGATCTACATTACCCAATGCCGGTAAAGAAAATGATATACCTTACCGACAGTAGGCAAAACAGAACGATCTAAATTTACTGATGTCGATAAAATAGTTTGTCTCCTTATCGATAGTCGGTCAACAAGTTTAGAGTATTTCGCCCTCTAGTCAAAATACTCATTACCTGGAATACTTCATCCACCATGGTCTTGATTCGGTTTCCTCTTAAATTGATATACTTTAATCGATTCATATTCATAAACGCTCTTCTTTCTAATCTGTCAATAACATTGTCTTGTAAATTAATAACAGTTAGCATCGGAAGATCGACAAATGTGTGTGTTGTAATAGATTGAATTTTATTATATCCGAAGTAAACTTCTTCCAAACTCGAGTGAATGTCTCCCTGAAAAATTAAAACTGGTAAAAAAGGTGTTTTAAATCTAAGAAAACAATAAAATTTTACAAATTCTTTGGGCTATCGCAAAAATTCTATCTCCAAAGAATCGAAAATTAATACGATTTATTCCATATCTTAGAGCAAATTAAAATAGCGAGGTGATGCAGCCTTCTGAGGTTCGCAGCTCGCGATTTCATATTTGAATAATTTCTTTATAAAAAGAATCAAATAATTTATTTGAGATGACACTGAATACACTTGTTGGCACACGTCGAAAACGTGGTTTCTTTGTGAATAGTAATTATTTTATTATTGTATAAATGGATAAATAGAGAATATAGGTTATGAACTCACCTGAAACGTACCCTTGCGGATATTGTCGATTTCGTTGTCCTGCAATTCGATTCGTTTAATTCGTTTCAAAAAATGGAAGGAAGTTTCAGGCATTGATCGAATTCTGTTGTTACTGAAGTCGAGATGTTGCAGATTTGTGAGGGATTTAAATGGCTTGTTGGGTAATTCACTCGTCGATGGTGCAAGTCCGTGTGCTATTTTAAGAGTTATTAGTGAATGTCCAACCTGCAAGAGCAATTTAATGTTACATAAAAATTGCTTTACTGTGATATTATATTACCGCTATGTAACATTAATGTAACCTGTATTAATATAGATATAACATGTCTGTAACATTAATGTAATCTGCAAGTAAAATTAATGTAACCTGTATGTAAGATTAGCGTAACTTGTATGTTACGATAATGTCATATTTATGTAACATTTATGCAAGGGGTCATTTATAAAATACGTGATACGTTGGGAAGTGGGGGGGGGTGTCAAAGTATCATATTTGTAACATTCATGTAAAAATTAATGTGACCTTCATGTAACATTCATGTAACATTCATGTAACATTCATGTAACATCCATGTAACATTTAGGTAACATGCATGTAACATTTAGGTAACATCATGTAACATTTATGTAACTTTTATGTAACATTAATTCAAGATTTTTGTAACATTCATGTAAAATTTATGTGACATTTATGTGACATTTTTGTAACATTTATGTAACATTCATATATCACTGATATAATATAACATTTATGTAAGGGTTTCATTTACAAAATACGTGATACGTTTAGGGGGAGGCTGTCAGAGTATCATTCATCATGTTAAGAACAATGGAAAAAGAATCACGCAGCAGGGGGTGAGTGTTTGCAGTTCTGAAAAATGTCTCATGTATGTTATGAATGACCCCTAATATTTATGTAACATTAATGAAAAATTCATGTAAACTTTATGTAACATCCATTTAACATTGAGGTAACATCAATGTAACATTTAGGTAACATCCATGTAACATTTAGGTAGCATCTATGTAACACTAATGTTACATATACGTAACATCCATGTCACAGCTATGTAACATCCATTTAACATCTATGTAACATTTGTGTAACATTTATGTAACCTTTATGCAACATTTACGTAACATTCGAGTAAAATTTATATAACATCCATGTAATATTTATGTAACATCCATGTAATATTTATGTAACATTGATATAACATTTATGTAATATTTATGTAACATTGACATAAAATTCATGTAATATTTATGTAACATTGAAACATGTATGCAAGGGGCCATTCATAAAATACGTTATACGTTGGGGTGGGGGGCTGCCAAAGTATAATTTATCATGTTAAGAACAATGGAAAAAGTATCACGCAGCAGGGGGGCGAGTGATTAAAGTTCTGAAAAATGTCTCATGTATGTTGTGAATGGCCCCAAACATTTACGTAACATTCATGTAAAATTCATGTAAAATTCATGTAAACTTCATGTAGCATTCATGTAACCTTCATGTACCATTCATGTAGCATTCATGTAACATCCATGTAACATTTATGTACCAAACATCCAAAATTTAGGTAACATGTATGTAGCATTCATGTAACATGTAAGTAACCTTTATGCAACATTCCTGCATAATTTATATAACATCCATGTAACATTTATGTATTATTAATGTGAAATTTATATAACATTTATGTAAAATTCGTGTAACCTCCATGTAACATTTATGTAATATTCATGTAACATTGTAACATATATGCAAGGGGTCATTCATAAAATACCTCATAAGTTGGGGGGTGGAGATCGGTCAAAGTATCATTTAGCATGTTGAGAATAATGGAAAAAGCATCATATAACGGTGAGGGGGGGGGAGGTGTTTGAAGTTCCTGAAAAATGTATCACGTATTTTGTAAATGGCC
>CAKNYM010043752.1:30370-78246 GCA_932195095.1 Andricus curvator | reverse complement strand
TCGGGTGCTTTCCCATGAAGCTACTAGAGAGATCGAGAGAAGAAACTTTTTTCAGAAAATAAACGCATTATTTTGCCAGGTGGTAAATCAAATTTTTCAAGGAATCTGTATTATAATTAGAGAATAACAGAAATTTTTAACGTCTTTTCAGACTAGATGGAGATATGAGTTAAAAATTATTTTAATTAATTTTTTTCTGAAAAAAGATCGTCTCCTTTCGCTCCGCTGGGAATCGAACCTCAGAACTTCCTATTGCCGGTCGGGTGCTTTCCCATGAAGCTACTAGAGAGATCAAGAGAAGAAACTTTTTTCAGAAAATACACGCATTATTTTGCAATCGGAAGTTCTGAGGTTCGATTCCCAGCGGTGCGAAAGGAGATCTTTTTTCAGAAAAAATTAATTAAAATAATTTTTATTTCATATCTTCATCTAGTCTGAAAAGACGTTAAAAATTTATGTTATTCTCTGTTGATAATACAGATTCCTTGAAAAATTTGATTTACCACCTGGCGAAATAATGCGTGTATTTTCTGAAAAAACTTTCTTCTCTCGATCTCTCTAGTCTAGTAGCTTAACGGGAAAGCACCCGACTGGCATTCGGAAGTTCTGAGGTTCGATTCCCAACAGAGCGAAAGGAGAAGATCTTTTTTTCAGAAAAAAATTAATTAAAATAATTTTTAATTCATATCTCCATCTAGTCTGAAAAGACGTTAAAAATTTATGTTATTCTCTGACGATAATACAGATTCCTTGAAATATTTTAATTTTAACATTTTTTTTATAACACAGGCATGATTTCTGCTTATTTTTATTTTAAAATTAATTTAGAAATTTTTTGATAAATATGGAAATTTTTAAAATTTTGGAAATTTATAGTAAGTTTATGAATTAGCAAAATTAAATAACACGTTTCAAGTTTAAAAAATTGTTGGAATCCTAAACATTTTTTTTAATTTAAAAAATGCTTGAAATTTAAAAAAAATTTTAAATATAAAGAATATTAAGAATGTTTGAAATTTATGATATTTTTGATAACAAATGCACAATTTCAGATGTTTTTTATTACACAGGTATGATTTCTTCTCATATGGACGAATTTTGGAAATAAATAGAATTTTAATATAAATTTAGGAAAATTTGGATAATTAAATTTTTTTTTAGAATTTCGGAAACTTGTGATAAGTTTATAAATTACAAAAAAAATTTCCTAAGAAAATTTAAATAAAAAAAAATGTATGAAACTACAAATTTTATCATTTAAATAATAAAATTTGTCTTGAAAACTTATAATATTTTTTATAAGACAGGCATGATTTCTGCTCTTATGGAGGAATTTTATTTCTATTTTAATATGAATTTAGGAAATTTTGGATAAATATGGAAATTAAATTTTTTTTTAATTCATAGTAAGTTTATGAATTACCAATATTGAAAAAAAAACTTTTTTGACACTTTTGGATTTCTAAAAATTTTTTTAATCACAATTTTTTTTAAATTCTAAAAATTTCTGAAATTTAAAAAAATAATTAAATTAAAAAAATATTTAGAACATTTGAAATTTATGATATTTTTGATAACAAATGCATGATTTCAGACGTTTTTTATTACACAGGCATGATTTCTGCTCATATGGAGTAATTTTTTAAACTTTATTTTTATTTTAATATGATTTTAGGAAATTTTTGTTAATTAAGGAAATTTTTATAATTTTGGAAATTTATGATAAGATAAGTTTATAAATTACCAAAATTTTTTTAAATTTGCAAAATAAAAAAAATTAAATATAAAATACATTTAATTAAAATTTTTTTTTAACTTTTAAAATTTAAACAATTTTTTGTAATTAAAAAAAATGTACAAAAGTAAAAAATTTTTAATTTAAAGAATACAATTTTTCTTGAAAACATATATTTTTTATAACAAATACATGATTTTAGACTTTTTTATAACGCAGGCATGATTTCTGCTCGTATGGAGGAATTTTATTTTTATTTTAATACGAATTTAGGAAATTTGTGATAAACATAGAAATTTACCATTTTTTTGAAATTTATAGTAAGGTTATGAATTACCAATATAAAAAAAAATTTAATTTGAAAAAATTTTGGATTTCTAAAAATTTTTTAAAGTAAATTTTGTTTAAATTCTAAACATTTCTGAAATTTGAAAAATATTAAGAATGTTTGAAATTTGCGATATTTTTTATAACAAATGCATCATTACAGACGTTTTTTATTACACATGCATGATTTCGGCTCATATGGAGGAATTTTGGAAACTTTATTTTAATTTTAATATGATTTCAGGAAATTTTTGTTTATTAAGGGAATTTTTAGAATTTTGGAAATTTTTTTGTTTTGTTTTTTTTTCACCAAAAATTTTCAAAGTTTTCAAAATTAAATAAAAAATATAAGTTAAAAAAAGATGTTGGAAATCTAAAAAATGATTTATTAAAAAAATATTGAAATTTGAAAAATATTCCGAAGGTTTAATTTTTACGATATTTTCTATAACAAATGCATGATTTTAGACGTTTTTTATTACACAGGCATGATTTATGGTCATACAGACAAATTTTGAAAACTTTATTTTTATTTTAATATGAAATTAAGAAGTTTTGGATAATTACGGAAAATTTTGGTTGATAAGCTTATGAATGGCAACAATTTTTAAAATCTTTAATATTGAAAAAACTTTTTGAAATCTAAAAAATTTTGAAATTTAAAATTCAAGAACTTAAATTATCTGAAATTTTTTATATGTTTTATAAGAAATGCATGATTTTAGACGTTTTTGTAAGGCTGCGTCTAGTCGTCCCGAAAAAATCGGAGAGTTGGAAAAACGGATGGATGATATAACGGAAATTTTTAAAGCTTTGGAAATTTCTGGTAAGTTTACAAATTATCAAAAATTTTGAAAATTTTTAAGATTGAAAAGAAATTGCAATTCAAAAAAATTGAAATTGTTTGAAATTTACGATATTTTTTATAAAAAATGCATGATTTCAGACTTTTTTATAACACGGGCATGATTTCTGCTCATATAATTTTAGAGAAATTTTGAACATTTTTTTAAATTTTTATATGAATTTAGGAAATTTTTGATAATTACGGCAATTTAAAAAAATTATTCTCAGTTTATTAATCACCAAATTTTTTTGTTTAATTTAAACATAAAAAAAATATTTCAATTCTAAAAATGTTTAAAATACCAAACACTTTACTTTTAAAATTTAGAAAATTTTCTAATTGATAGAATTTAAATTCTTTCGGAAATTTATGATCTTTTTTATAATAAATGCATTATTACAGATCTTGTTTGTGACACAGGCATAATTTCTGCTAATATGGAAGAATTTTTGAAACTTTATCTTAAAATATGAATTTAGGAAATCTTTGATAATTACGGAAATTTTTTAAGTTTTGGAAGTTTTTAGGAAGTTTACAAAGTATTTAAAAAATTTTGAAATTTGAAAAATATTGAAAATGTTTGAATTTTACAATATTTTTCATAACAAATGCATGATTTCAAACAGGCATGATTTCTGCTCATATAATTATAGAGAAATTTTGGACATTTTATTTTAATTTTAATATGAATGTAGGAAATTTTGGATAAAGAAATTTTTGGTCAGTTTATGAATGACCAAAAATTTGTTTAATATAAAAATTTTAATTTAGGAATTTTTTAAAATATAATTTTCAAAAATTAAATTAAATTAATAAATAAGATTTATTAGGATAGAAATGAGAAAAAAAATTGGTTGGATATAAATAAGAGCCACCTCACATTTAGAAAGTCAATAAATTAATTGACGCACGTGATTTGTCAATCATCTAATTACTATTAGCATAATTCCTCATTGTCGAGATGATGATCAATTTGCTAATTAGTTTATTTATCCTCTAGAATCTACGTCCAACCCACACGACATTCGGTAATTGTACGGTCCAGTTCCTAATTTTATAAAAAAAGTTCAGTATTAATCCGGCTATAATATTTACTTAAAAAAAAAATTCAATTGGAACAATCTCATTTCATTCTGAAAAACCGCTAAAAATTAATAAAAGTGTTCGGTGCTGCTGAAGTTCAATTTTACGAATAGGGGAGGGCGGTACGCATTGGATAGTACACACTGAATAATACGTATTATTTTATAGTAGGAACGAGATAAATGAACTTTAATAATTTTTATACTAAAAATAGTTACGAGAAGTGCAAAAAATATTAAGAGTACATTAACATTGTTCCTTTTATGAAAAATTCGCATTATCCAGTATGTACTGGTATCCAGTTTGTACCAATCTCCCCTACAGTAAAACCTCCCTTATTCGAACTTGATAGTTTTTGAAAAATTTCAGAGAAGAATTTTTTTTAAATGTCTTAAAAACTCTAGTTTTATCAATATATTAACAGGTGTTCCTGACATCAAATTTTACTCAAACTTCCCATAAAACTATTAAAAATTTTTAATAACAATTTCATTTAAGTATAAATGTTTCTAAATGTTGAAGATATCTTGGAACCATCCATTTTTTTGGATTACTTTAAATATTGTTAATTGAACACATCGGGAAATTTGAAACATTGGGTAATTTGGTACATAGGCCAATTTGGGACTTTCAGTAATCTGATTTTGTCTAATATAAATACGTTTTCTAAGTGCGCAAAAATTATTATCAATTTTATGTGTGTGTGTACAGTTTTCGATAAGAAACGATAATATAAAATTATATTTGAGAAAAAATCATTTTTCATCAAGTTAGAATGTTTTTTAAATATCAAATAAATTATTCCATTTAAAAAAATTTCTTAATGGAATAATTATTTACAATTTTAAAACAATGTCTTTAACAGATTTTTTCTAATTTCGTTTACAGAAACTTTAAGAATTTTAATGAGACTAATTGTGCTTTTTTGACTATTTTGAAGTGCTAACATAAGTAATAATTTAAAAAATTTGTTCATGTTCAAAAAAATGGTGGTGTGTTTCTTTCGTTCGAACAGTTCTAATTTTATGAAAAATACTTGCAAATTTTTTTAATGAACATCCTATTACCCAAATATAACAAAACAACGTAATTTTTCTTGATATTTCAAAAAATTCTGACTTGATCCAAAATTAGTTTGTCTAAAATAGGACTCTATTTACTTGTTCCTTCCTCGCTACGCTCTAATATTATTTTTCGTTTTTTTTTTTAAATTATTGCATTTTTTTGATATTACGTAGAATCTCTGGATCTCCCAGCCCCTAAAAGCACTTTGGGGTAATTAGAAGGGGAGAGGGGGTGTGATACAACTATTACCAACTCCTGATTGGGAGTAATTTGAAGAAGAGAAGAATGTGCCAAAATTAACGCCAATAATTTAGAGGTGGGGGGGGGGGGTTCACTTTGAAACGGGGAGGGGTATTTTTTAAAGGGGAGGGAGTGAACAAATTACCACCAATGACTGATTGGGCTTAGTTCAAAAGGGGGAGGGTGAGTGACAAATTAATCTCCAATCCATTGGAAGAGGGTACTTTGAAAGGGGAAGGGGCCGTGGAAAAAATATCACCAATAATTTTAAGAGGGGGTGGAGGTAATTGGAAAGGGAAAGGTACAGTGGTAAAATTATTTCTGAGTGGGGGTAATTGAAAAAGAAGAGTGATTTTCACAAATTTATCACAAATGCCTGGGGGGGGGGGGGGTACTTTTAAAGGGAAATTGGTGTGACAAAACAATCAATAATTCTATAGGGGCACTTAAGAAGGGGGAGGGGTGTAAGAAAATCATCACCAATCAAATAAAATAAATAATTGAAAAACAGATTATTTAATTTCCCATTATTGATAATTTTTTGATTGTATACTTTAAAGAGGGGAGGGGCCTTGACAAAACTGTCACTAATATTGTTTGGGATATATATATATATATATAATATTGTTTTAGGGTAATTCGAAAATGGGAGGGGGTGTGACAAATAATTCACCAATATATTGGAAGGGGGTGAAGAAATGATCACCAATGACTGATTGGGATTAATTGGAAAGGAGGATGGAGTGTGACAAATCAATCACCAATACATTGGAAGAGAGTACTTTGAAAAGGGGAGGGGCCGTGGCAATCGTATCATTTATTGGGAAGGGGTGGAGGTAATTTGATACGGAAAGGTATAGTGATAAAATTATCACTATTTACTGATTGGGAGTAATTGCCAAGTGGGAGGGGGTGTGATAAATTATTTATCAATACATTGGAAGGGGGTACTTCGAAAGAGCCTATGCCAAAAGTATCGCAAATTGTTTTGGGAGGGGGTTGGTGTAATTGTGAAGAGAGAGTTGGAGTGAGAATATTGTCACCAATGACTGATTGGAGGTAGTTGAAAAGAGGAAAGGGGTGTAACACAACTATGACTTATCCCTGATTGGGAGTACACTGGAACCCCACTTTACCGGAACCTGGTATACTGGATAAGATGGTCCAAGGGGGCGAGAGAGATGCGCTTGAAAGGTCAGCGGAGTAGCGCAGTTTACGGTTCGGCACTATAAGAAGCCACAAGCAAGAAGAAGAAGAACGGTTCGGAGAACCCCGATTTACCGTGAAGGCCATTGAGGGTACTCTCGAAACCCCGATAAATCAAGGTCCCAGTGCAATTGGAAAGAGAGAGGAATGTGCCAAAATTAACGCCATTAGAGGTGGGGGAGGGGCACTTTGAAAAAAGGGGGGGGGTAAAAAAATTATCACCAAATACTGATTGGGATTAATTGGAAAAGGGAAGGGAGTGTGACAAATTAATCATCAATCCATTGTAAGAAAGTACTTTGAAAAGGGGAGGGGCCGTGAAAAAAGTATCATATATTGGGAAGGGGTGGAGGTAATTGGACGTGAGAGGTAGAATGATAAAATTATAATTAATAACTGATTGAGGATAATTGCAAAGAGGGACAGGATGTGATAAATTAATCACCAATCCATTGGAAGGGGGTACTTTAAAAAGGGTAGGGGCCATGTAAAAATTATCATCTTTTAGGAAGGAGTGGGAGTAATTGTAAAGGGGGAGTTGGAGTGAAAATATCACAAATGACTCACTGGGGGTAATTGAAAAGGGGGAGGGGGTTTCACCAATTCATCACGAATTTTTGGCGAAGGGGGGGGGGGATTACTTTGAAAAAAGGTAGGGCGCGTGACAAATTAATCACCAATTCATTGGAAGGGGGTACCATGAAAAGGGGAGGGGCTGTAGTAAAAGTATCATCAATTGTTTTGGGAAGTGGGTGGGGGTAATTGAAAAAGGTGAGGGGGTGTGACAAATTCATCACAAATTCCTGTGTGGGAGGAGAGCTTGAAAAGGAGGAGGGGGTGTAATTCGATTATTTAATTTCACAAAATTTCAACTCGATATCTCATTTCGTCTTGATGTGGGTCATTGGAAAATAAATGCCGGTAAGGTAGGAATCGGCTAAGTGGTACATGGCCTAAAAAAAATTCCGGTCACTATAGTTACTAGTTATAAGAAAGGTTTCTCACCTGTGTTAAGAAGGAATTGCGGTTGAAGGGAGCGAAGCCCGTTGTTCTCCAGCTGCAGCATGAAGACCTTTGAGGAATTAATGGGGTGAGGAATTCGTCGCATCGGCACATTGTAGCACGACACAATTCCTAGATCCGGAACTGCCTTCGAGCATGTGCACAAAGGGTTGAAAAAACATGGCGGATACTGGACCGGAAGTTCGTGCATCCTGACACTCGAGGCCCAAAACATCAGCAAAAGTGCCACGATCATGATGGCGTAGCCAAATTTCAAATAAGCCGACACGTTCTGCAATTTCGAGCCCAGTCCTTGTTAATACCGTTCCTGGCAAGTCATTTATTTAGCCAAAGTTTAAGATGTTCTTTAATTATTCAATTTATAATAATTTTGTTATTTTTAGAAATCGGAAAAAATTAAAGACACCGAGATTCGAACTCGCAACCCTCTGGTTATAAATCCAGAACGTTAGCGGGTGAGCTAGGACGGTCTTTAAATCTTTCCAACCGTTTTTTGTTTCAAAATTGGCTTAAAAATGGGTCTTATCACTTGGGCAAATAAATCTGCATGAACCTCCCATTCATAAAAGTACAAATCTAAAAGATGTCTGGTCCTATCCTTAAAAATTCAGGATAATTTGTATTTTTCAAAAATTTTCGCTATTATATTCAATTTGCTCTTGAATTCGAATCAATTTTTGTCCTTTGCTTGAGAAAATTTATATACAATTCAATTAGTGGATTAATTAATTAGATTGTGACCCATTTCGCCCTCGCATTTTTCTTTCGTTGAAACTGGGGAAAATGGGTCAATGATAAGCCTGAATAATTAAATTATTTAATTAAATTCCTTGAATGATAAAGATCTAGTTTTGAAAATATCCATTTCATTTTTTTTTATTTCAATATAGTTATACTTTTACAAACTATTTCGCCATAGCGCGAAATGCGAACCTACTCGCGAGATACGCATTAGTCTTCCCCAAACGTAAAACGAATCCACGCATTTGTTCCTGCGCAATTGTACTATTCTTTGGTCTAGTACAATTAATAATTCTTCCAAGATTATTAAACTAAAATAAATTGTTTAACAAACTGTTTTGTGATTTTAGATTTGTCATCAATATTTAAATAAAAAAATAATTGTAGAAGTAAAAAATTACATAGAAGTTTTGAAATAAATTCTTCTTGTTTAATCTCTTTTTTACTATTATTAATTACGCTTTAGTTAAATAATGATTATTATCCATTGTAGTCCAGTGCACTTTTCTTGGCATTCCATAATTCTTCACAAATTCACATGAGCAACAATGTGGCACAAAGTTGGCACTTCACCAATTTTTTTTTTTTTTTTAATTACCATTTAGTGCGTGTGTTAGCTAGAGACACGGTGACTGGTTACCGAGAGCGTGGCTAAGCGACTGGACGACAAGAGTGATCCTAAGGGCCATAGTTCGCAACTGGGCGGGACCACCCACATTATAGGGCTTCCAGAGCGCGCAGACAGTTTGGGTGCTTCTCTTTACCCGATTATGCCCGCGATATTCTATTAGGTCGCAAATACAGTTGTGCGAAAAAATATGCGATTTGTGCCACCCGTCACATAGTGACCCTTACGGATGGCGGGCGAAAGGGGTGTCATTTTGCGGTCAATCTCACCGGCGCTCACCAGTTTTATTGAGGCTTTGACCTTTACCCCCTTTATCCCGTGCAGAAAATTATCGGGCCAGATTTTTTATTTTTTTATTTTCAGTAGTTAGGGCATTGTTTAGGCGGCCTTTTCGGGCCCTAATCGGGTGCCAGCTAGCCCGCCATGACCAAACCTTTTTTAAAGTGTCTAACTCAGATATTTGTTTGCACATTCCTAAAAATAGTCAGAGTATTTAAAGTACCAAAAGCGGAAAATGAAAGTTAAAAAAATGAATTTTTTTTCTTCATTTTGTTAGACTTTTTGGGCTCTAATCGGGTGCTAGCTAGCCCGTCATTAGCAAACATTTTTCTATTTGTTTAACTCAAATATTTGTTTGCACATTTCCAAAAATAGCCAGATTGTTTAAAAGTACCAAAGGCAAGAAATGAAAGTTGAAAAAAATGCATTTTATTCTTCATCTAGTTAGACTTTTAGGGCCCTAATCGGGTGCTGGCTCGCCCACCATGACAAAACATTTTTCTAAGTGTCTCATTCAAATATTCATCTGCACATTTCCAAAAATAGCCAAAGTGTTTGAAAGTACCAAAAGTGGAAAATGAAAGTTGAAAAAAAATGAATTTTTTTTCTTCATTTTGTTAGACTTTTTGGGCCATAATCGGGTGCTACCTAGACCGTCATGACCAAACATTTTTCTAAGTGCCTCACTCAAATATTTGTTCGCACATTTCCAAAAATAGCCAGAGTGTTTAAAAGTACCAAAGACAAAAAATGGAAGTTGAAAAAAAAAGAATTTTTTTCTTCATCTAGTTAGACTTTTCGGCCCATAATCGGGTGCTAGCTAGCTCTTCATGAGCAAACATTTTTCTAAGTGTTTTACTCAAATATTTGTTTGCACATTTCCAAAAATAGCCAGTGTTTAAAAGTACCAAAGGCAAAAATTTAAAGTTACAAAAAATGAATTTTTCTCTCCATCTAATTAGACTTTTAGGGCCCCAATCGGGTGCTGGCTGGCCCATCATGACAAAACATTTTTCTAAGTGTCTAATTCAAATATTTATTTGCACATTTCCAAAAATAGCCAAAGTGTTTGTAAGTAGTAAAGGCGAAAAATGAAAGTTAAAAAAAAATGAATTTTTTTCTTCACTTTGTTAGACTTTTAGGGCCCTAATCGGGTGCATGCTAGCCCGTCATTAGCAAACCTTTTTCTAAGTGTCTAACTCAAATATTTGTTTGCACATTTCCAAAAATAGCCAGAGTGTTTAAAAGTACGAAAGGCGAAAAATGAAAGTTAAAAAAAATGAATTTTTTTCCTCATCTAGTTAGACTTTTCGGGCCATAATCGAGTGCTAGCTAGCCCGTCATGAGGAAACATTTTTCTAAGTGTTTAACTCAAATATTTGTTGGCACATTTCTAAAAATAATCAGAGTATTTAAAAGTAACAAAGACCAAACCTTCTTATAAGTATTGAATCCAAATATTTGTGTGCACATTTCCAAAAATATCATTGCTGTTTAAAAATACCAAAAATGAAAAATGAACATTAAAAAAAAAGAGACATTTCCAAAAAGAGGCAGGGTTTTTAAAAATGTATCAAAAATGAAAAGAGAACGCTAAAAAATTGCATTCCTTCCTCATCTAGTCAGTCTTTTCGAACCCTTATCGGGTACTGGCTAGCCCGTCAGAACCAACAAAATTTCTATGTCTCATTCAAAGAGGAACAAAAAAAAAATAATTTTTTTTCTCAGTTAGTCTTTTCGGGCCTTAATCGGGTGCAGGTTAGCTATCAAGACCAAAAAATTTTATAAATGTTGAACCCAAATATTTTGTTGCACATTTACAAAAATATATAGGGGGTTTAAAAGTATAAAAAATGAAAAATTAACATTAAAAAAAATATTTGTTCCAATACCTAGGCGGAAAGTGCGACCTTATTGGCCTGTTAAGAGACGGCCAAATGATCAATTTCTCGATCATTGTCTGCGGCAGTGGAAAAAGAAGAGCAAATCGTTGAGAAATGTAAAAAGCGTGGGCAAAGTACTTTGCCCGCACGGTTGGCAAAGTACTTTGCCCACACTTTTTACTTTGCTCACTGTAAGCAAAGTACTTTGCCCACGTTTTTCTGAAATAAGTGTAGAAATAGTAGAAGGATGATTAAATGAGAATAATTATTTTTTCATGTACCTATCCCTGTGACAAATCATTGTTTCCGAGTTTTTCAATGATCTCAAAAATAGATCATTTTGCCCCCTCTAAACTGGCCACCAAAATCTTATTTTCCACACGGTTATGGAAAAAAGTATCGTGTGCAACTGGTGGGAAGAGTAGGTCATTTCGAATGAGTGTGATATCAGCACTTTTCCGAAATCACCAACTTTTCCCACTCGTTGCACAATGTACTATTTTTTCTCATTATCTAGACGTCTTTAAAATAATTTTTAACGTCATCCCTCGAATAGTTAAATTAAAAATTCCACCATTCGTGGAATTTAGCATCTGCTACAAATGATCAGTTGACTCGGAAAATACTAGAGCAGCAGTTGTTAATGGTCGAGGCAAGTTTTAGTCAAGAAAGTCTTTCCGTTAAAAGTGAAGCCTTTTTGTCTAAAAAAGAAGCATCTAGGGATAAATTAAAGAGCGTCCAATAGAAGGTATTGACTTGTTAGCACTGTTGAGAAGAAGGTCATTTCAAAAGGGACTTTCCGAAATTCAAGAAGGGAAATTCACAGAATGCGCCTTTTTGAGGAAATCCGAATTCTGATTCAAGATTTGATTCATACAAGTTTGCAGAAGGCCTTTTTGCTGGAGTAGCTTCTGATAAGACTGAAGAAACGTGGTATGCTGATTTAGGTGCCTCGTATCACTTGACTAAACACTGAGAATGATTTGATTCTTATGAGTTACTGGATAAGAAAATTGAAGTTAAAGTGGCTGATTTAAAACTGATGATAGGAATCGGAATAGGAAAAATCAACGTTCAAGTTTTTAATGGATACACATGGGCAAGAACATGGCTCACCAATGTATTGCATGTTTCCGATCTGGTTGATTCAAATTTATTTTCTATGTCTCATCCATGTGATAAAGGTTTAGAAATTTTTGGCAAAGATCAAGCTCTTGAAAAGTTCAAAGAATTTGTTCCTCTTGTTAAAGCTGAAACTGGAAGAAATATTAAACGCCTGAGAACCGATAATGGAACGGAATATGTGAATTAGAAATTTGAAGAGTATATGCCTGACAAAGAAATTCTACATGAAAGGATTGCCGAGAAATCCTCAGATGAATGGATTAGCTGAAAGGGAAAATAGGACTCTAATTGAATTGGCAAGGTCAATGTCATGAGCAAATGAAATTCCGACGAAACTTTGGACCGCAGCAGTGTCTACAGCAGCCTAAGTGATGAATCATGTAACTAATAGGAAAGAAACAACAAAACGCCATATGAAATGAGGTTTGGCAAACAAACTGATGTTTCATATCTTAGAATCTTTGGCCCAGTTTCATATGGCTATGTTCCTGAAGAAAATCGAACTAAGCGGGAGCCGAAAGCAAAGGAAATAAAATTTTTTGGTTATGTTGATTCAACTATAATGTGCCGTATTTGGGATCCTGAAACAAACAAAATTATTTTGTCGAGGCATGTTATTTTTCATGAAGTTCCAACAACAAAAGTAATTCAACTTTTGGAGATAGCAGAAGAGAACAAAGAAGAAATCTGCAATATAAATGATGATCAAAACAATCTGGAGATTATTCAAGAAAGAAGTTCTAACGAAGAAACTGGTCAAGAAGGTACATTGATGAAAACGGCGGAAGAAGATCTTGAAGAGGAGGATTTTTTTGGATTCGAAAATGATATGATCAAAATATCAACACCAGAGACAGAAAAGTGCAATAAAGAACCTGGGAGACCAACAAGTTCAAAATCAAAAGAACCTCATGCAATGGTTCGCAGAAGTCAACGTCCTGCAGTTTCTTTATTCTCTCTGATGGCTGGTTCAACATTAAATGAACCTTTATCTTACGAAGAAGCAACAACTCAACAAAAAAAAATGGAAAAGAGCTATGGATGAAGAATTTCCATCATTAATGAAAATTCGCCTGATAGAAAAACAATAAAATGCAAATGGATTTTCAAGATTTAAAAAGATTTTTCTGGAGGAGTTAAAAGGTATCGTTCAACGTGAAGGTTTTGACTACGAAGAAACTTTTGTACTTGTTATAAGATATGATTTTATTAGAACCATTTTAGCTGTGATTGCTCATAAAGATATGGAATTATTGCAATTTGACGTCAAGACTGCATTTCTCTATGGTGATATAGATTTTGACATTTATATGCTAAAAGGTAATAATGATAAAAACAGGCCGAGTATGTCATTTACAAAAGGGGATTTTACGGTCTTAAACAAATTCCTCGTCAGTGGAATAAGAAACTTGATGATTTCTTAAAACGTCATAATTTTACTCGAAGTCTTAATGATCATTGTGTGTATGTTTCTCAAGAATCGGACTCTTTCACAATTTTGGCTTTATACGTAGATGACGGTCTTGTAAGTTCTACATCGAAAAAAAATATGTTCTGTTTCACAAGATTTAAAATCCGAATTTTTTATTACTGAAGAGGAAGCCAAGTACTACGTAGGAGTACAAATTGATATAAGCAGAGAAGAGAACACTATTATTATCAGTCAAAGTCACTACATTGAAGAAATCATTAATCGCTTCAACATGATTGACTGTAAAGTGGTGTCAACACCTGGAGATCCACATACTAAGATTACGAAAACTATGTCTCCAACAAGTAAAGAAGATTTTGCTAAAATGGCTGGCATCCCTTATCGGGAAGCAGTTGGAAGCATGATGTATGATGCTTTAGTTAGTCGCCCTGATATTGCTTTTGCTGTATCAAAAGTGTCACAGTTTCTGGAGAATCCTGGTACGGGACATTAGAGAGCAGTCAAAAGAATTTTCCCTACTTAAAATCAACCTGCGATATGAAAATCATTTATGATGGACAAAGGAAAGAACCAAACTTGACTGGCTTTTGTGATGCAGACTTTGCAGGGGATTCACGTAAATCAAGTTCTGGATATTTATTTTTATTTGGCGATGCACCTGTAACTTGGATGTAAAAGAAACAACAAGTGGTTGCTCAAAGTACAACAGGAGCTGAGTATATTGCTTTAGTGGAAGCAGAAGAAGAGGCTACATGGCTACGCCTCCTATTATTTGACTTGGATTGCTGTCAAAAGTTTTATACAATTATTAGATGCGACAATCAATCAGCAATAAAATTGGTTAGAAATCCTGAATATCATCGTCGCACAAAACATATTGATGTACGTTATCATTTTATTCGGAACCTGGAATACAAAAGGGTGATTGAAGTGTAATTTGTATTGAAAAGTGAGCAAGCAGCAGATATTCTTACAAAGGACTTATTCAAGCCTTCACATGCAAATTATCTGAAGATGAATATCACAATCTCTAATTTCTGATTCTTTATTCTGCTTTATATACCTTTACCACTATATCTAGAACTACTTACACCTTTGGTATATATGAAGGGATGTAGTGCATTAGGACCACTGCGTCATTCTCCAAATATGGGCATATCTAAAATATTAAATTCTAATTGGATATTTAGACTTTCCCCAGTCTTTCACATGACTGATAATGGTCGCTTTTTGGAACCTAGATCTACCCCTACTTTAATATCAGTCGCCCATATGTCGATCTGAAGAAGGGGAAGGTAAACACTGCCGATTATGAAGGAGAAATCAGTTTTAGAAGTCATCATCAGTTAACAACCAGTTTAGAAATCATCTTTAGTTAACAAATATAGTTTAGAGATTTACCACTAGCAGCAGAAGTTAGTTTCATCCTCAGTTAACAAACAGTTTGGAAGTCTTCAACAGTTAACAACCAGTTTAGAAACCATCTTCAGTTAACGACCAGTTTAGAAGCTTGCCATAAACAGCAGAAGTTAAACAATAGAAAAACCATCGAAACTCTAAACTCCGGACCAAATAATCGAAAGTATAATTTAAAAATATTATAATTCGAAAATACGGAAGTTTTAAAATCGAACCCAGTCAGAATGGTGACGTCGATCAGACGTCGAATCGACGTCGTAACCGTCGTATGATGGTCGAGGCGAAATTATCGTCGAAAAATTAGTTGGTTTTCGACTATGTTTATTATGCTTCACAGATACTTTGTAAATGATCATTTACTGCAATGTAAGTGATTTCATCAAAATTTGTTGCAATTTACAGGGTTTAAAAATCAACGTCGAAGTGACGTCGATTCGACGTCATTTGGACCTCTTTCAGACAAATTTTATACTCTATACTCTGATGCCTGCATGCGATGATATAAAACCTGCGCTAATATCTGAACTATTTTATGACCAAACCTAACCTTTTTTTGAGATTTTCACTCATCCAAATCCAGCCTAACGTGGATGTGACATTTTACTATCGTGGCTCAATGCAATTAATATTTATTCGAAAAATTTTTATTGTTGAATCAAATAAAAATTATTTACTTTTAATAACCAAAATATAATGAATCAATTATTCCACCTTTTTAAAGTGTCCGCCAAACCAAAGCCAAACTCCTATATGTCGTTCAAAAAACGCAAGCAATGTTTATTATTTGAGGCCTTGAATTTAAAGTTTTTTCGGAAAATTAAATTTTAGAATAATTTTTGGAGGGTTTGAATCTTAAATTTCATAATTGTAGTTTCAGATTCAAATATTTGAAATGTCAGGACAATCCCCGCTATGAAATATTTCAAAATTTCATATTAATAAAGCCTTGATAGTTTTAAATTTAATCATTTCAAATGTAAGTATAAAGAGATTTCGAATTGAAAGGCTTAAATTTGTACGATTTAAAAATTTGGAATCCTATTACAGCAATCTTAATTGTTTTGTATTTTTTCTCAATTTTTAATTTTTATAAAATAATATCTTAAAGTTTCTTCATTTTTAGTTGAAGATTTAAACCAATAAAGCATTTCCAAGTAAAAAATATTCCATTGGAAAATTTCAAGAATTAATAATAATTCTAAGAGAAGTGTTAAAAAGTAAACTATTTTGAATTAAAAATTGAGTTAAAAATTAAATAAGATAAAATTAAACTTTCTTAACCCTTGTGTTGCCACCCAAAAAAACTCACAGCATCTGCCACCCGGGTACCTGGGTACCCCGCCGACGAAATTGTTGTTCAAAGTCCATTGTAACTTGAAATAACTATGTGTATTCAATCAATATTTAATTATTCATATTCTAGGAAGGTATTCCTAGTATTCCTACCTAGAACGCAATCATAAAATGGCGTGTTTTCATGTCTCCATAAACGAACGAAAAATTACGCGTTATGAGCGGTGTCTGGCGGCGCGTTGGATAACATAGGCCGACAAAAATTGGCAAAAATATTTTACCAGGAACCCGAGTATACTTTTCCAAAGGTTTTTGGCGTGCTGAATCCAAATCCGAGGTCAGCATTTCTCTAGTGGCTCAGGTTTTCTGTCGGGGTACCCGGGTGGCTCAGCCGTGCTTTATTTTTCAATTGCAAAATACTTCAAGCTAAAAAATTTCTAAAAATATGTGCAATGCAAATTTCGATAGAGAATCGGTTCAATCATGTAGATTCGAGAAGCATTCAGTCTATCTTTATTAGAAAGAAAGTTATTTAACAAAACGTATGCCGATGGGTACCCGGGTACCCGGGTGGCAACACAAGGGTTAAATAGATAATCAGTAATTGAATAATTTGATAATGTTAAATAGCTACAATTTAAGAATTCTAAATTTTCATATTGAACGCTAAATTTTTAATTTGATAGATTTTAATTTTTCAATTAAAATTGAGTTTGTTGAATTTTGCAAAGTATACTTTACAATTTTAAAATTATGAATTTTCAAGCAATATAAATTTACTTCAAATAATTGAAATTTTAAAAGGTTTCAATATAGAAAGTTTTCGTATGTATTACAATTTTTGGTGACTACACTTTTTTTTCAAATGAAGTTCGCATTCGTTTAAGTTATAACGCTCCGGAGTAGAAAATATTTCAATCTGAATGTTTCTCATTCAAAATTACATTTCTATTCAAAGTTTTTTTAGAATAATTCTTTTTATTTTTTGATTTTATAAAAATTTGTCTAATCATATATGAAAAAACTGTGGTTTTCGCAAAGAGATTATATATTTTTCTAAACCAGGAGAAATCATAAATATTTACCGGAAGAACCAGGAGAAAGCCGGGAGACGAAAATCTAAAAAATAGTGGCCACCCTGACTCTGCAGGTTGATACCAGAATTTAATCGGATCTCTCTTTCTGTCAAGTGAGATAGAGAAAAAAGTGTGATCCTTTTAAAATGACTTTCGTTTAGATACCTCTCTCTGTTTTATGAAGTTGACAAAGAGGGTCCAATTGTTTCAAGCTGATAAGTAGGATTCTCCCTGTCTAAACGAGCGGACCCTCTTCGTCTATCACATAAAGCAAAAAGAGGGATCTAAATGAAAGTCGTTTCGAAAAGATCACATCTTTTTCTCTATCTCACCTGACAGAAAGAGAGATCCGATCGAATTCTTCCAGCGGAGTCCCATTGCCAATCAACTCTGTCAACAAAGTCAAATTCGGTTCATTTGGACAAATTCCAAAATCCTACTACCAACGTTTCGCCAACTCTGCCAGCAGGGAGTTGTAGTTGGATTTTATTTTCGATTGGACATTTTTTACTTTTTTAACAATTCTTCCATTTCTTGGAAATCAAACGAATATTATTTATTAGGTCATAAATTATTAAACATTGATTGTTTTACTTCAAGAGATTCGTTTAACATTATTACTGTTCCAATTAATTATTTTTCTTAACATGCATAAAAAGCTTATACACGGAAAAAATTTATCCGTGAAGAAGTCACGAACTTGTAGCTAGGTCTCGGATACGAGATGAAAAAATGAAACATTAAATCCTTATTTCTATGAGAAATATATGGATAAATTTGGAAGTTTCTTACGAACAGTTCGAATTTCCTACAAACAGTTCCTGAAAATTTCAGACTGAAATAAAAAGAGGAAAAATTTTATTTGTGCGATTTAATTTTATATTCATTTATAAATTCGCAACTCAGAAGATTCGAACCCTCAAAGACTGCTGACTCATCAGTTTCTAAACACAAAGCAGGAGTGCGTAAACAGGCGCAGCCATCGAGGCCAAACAATATAGGTATTATAAAAGTTCTAGCCACTCATCCGACGAGCTCGAGGCACACATACGAGCGCACACACGCACCGCGCGTTTGGGAGAGAGCGTGTGTGGGCCACGTACAGGCGAACCTACTTTCGAGTTCCCAGATTTGTCGGACAAGCTCGTGAGTGCTCTGAGAATCTTTTCTCAATCACTCGTAATATTTTTGTAATCATTCACGTAAAAAAAAAGTGATGAACCGTTTTAGAATTTTCACATCGAGTTCGTCAATCTTTCTCAAAGTTCGCAGGTTATTTACGAAAATACATAAATACCCGATGAATTTTTCTCATATCCGAGACCTAGCTACTAGTTCGCGACTTTTTTACTGATAAATTTTTTCCGTGTAACTGAGTCATTATTGAAAAACATAATAAAATTGTTGCAGGTGCTTTTCTCGTGTGTAATTCAGAAGAAGCGACCAAAGCTTGGTTAAAAAACTCTCCCTGGCGAAAACAAGCTGACGGAAGTTTTGGAAAAGTAATCATGCCAAAAAATTACATGCCAAAAAGTAATTTGGCATGTAATCATTTAAAAACTGTCGATCAACTTATTTATTGTACTTTTCATTCGTGGAAACATAAATGGGATCCTGTTTGGGATCCCATTTATGTTTTCATAACTACTGCACTACTTTTTGTAACGTCGAAATTATAGTAAATTAGACGTCGAAACGATTAATAATACGACGTCGATGCGGTCAATAATTCGACGTCATTACGCCGTCGAATTGGGCGACATAATATCGACGAAAATATCGATGATTTTTCGACATCAAAAAACGACGTTGATTCGACGTCAAATCCAACATCCATTTCTGACTGGGAAGCTATATCAACAATCAACCACGCTGAAAAACCCAGTTCTCGTCAGATCACTGAAGTTAAGCAGCGTTGGACGCGGTTAGTACTTGGATGGGTGACCATTCAAGAATACTGACATGAGTGCTGTTGGCACATCGTGGGTGTGGTGAGCCCACACTTGTAGTTATTTATAACTACAAGAAAAACCTAGAAACACTACCCGAATCGGGTAGTGTCACGCCTACCCTGAAAGGGAAATGGTTTAATGGTATATATAACAGGACACCTAGCTGTCACAAACAGAAGGACAAAAACGGTCAATTTTCCACCAATAAAGAATAAATTAAATTTTCAGTTAAAAAAAAAAATAATTTCCAACAACAAAATTAAATAAAATAGTTAAATTTTTAACAAAATAGTTGAATCCTCAACCAAAACAGATTAATTTTCAACCGAACAGTTACATTTTTAACCAAAAACGATTCAGTTGCTACCAAGAAAGTTGAATATGCAATTAAAATAATGACTTTTGAACCAAAAAGACGAATTTTCAACTAAATAAGTTTTCAACCTGAGGTGGATCTTCAACTGATAAAATGAATTTTTCAACAAATTAGTTATAATTCCATCCAAGCAGTTGAATTTTCAAGATTATAGTTCAATCTTATACATACATACATACATTGATTAGCAGTTCGAACTCGAAAGTTCATTGCCTCACTACCCGATTCGGGTAGTGTTTCTAGGTGGATATTTACTACCAATGTGGGCCCACCACACCCACGACGGGCCAACAGCACGCAGTATTCCTGAACGGTCACCCATCCAAGTACTAACCGCGCCCAGCAATGCTTAACTTCAGTGATCTTACGAGAACTGGTGTTTTCAGCGTGGTATCGCCGTTCAATCTTAAGCCAATAAAATGAATTTTTAACAATTTCGATCAAATTTCAGCCAAATAGTTGAATTTTTAACCAAAAAAGATGAATTCTCAATGAAAAATTTAATACATAGTTGAATTTTCAACTAAAAACGATCAATTTTATTTAAAAAAATTAATTTTCAACAAAACAAAAAAGAACTTTAGAGAAAATAGTTGTATGTTTAACCAAATAGTAGCATTTTTGACCAAAAGAGATGAATTCTGAACCAAATAGAAGACTTTACAATTACAAAAAATGAACTTTCAACAAAAAATAGATGGATTTTCTCACTGGGATCTATTACGTAGTTTCTGAATGGTCCTTTTCATCCTATTAAAGTTAATCATTTTATGCCCCAAACTCTTACAAAATTCGAAAAAAAAGATAACAGGCTTTTCTGTATTATTAAAGGCCATTTACCAATTACCCATTCCCTACCTTACCGACATTCCTTTCGCATTAACTCACGTCTATAAGAAATAGGATATCGAGTTGAAAATGTTGAAAATTTAGTAAAAAGGCACTAAGAATTGTTTGTATGGTCGTGAATTTTCATAATTTCATAAAAACTTTTTTTTAAAATTAATTTTATTAGTAACAATAAATATTTTGGACTACGTAAACATTTAATTTTAATTCAGCATTCAGCCTTTTATATAATTTTCTAAATTTTTCTACTGAATATCTTACTTCGCCTGGACGTAAGTTATTGCAAAAAAATGTCGGTAAAGTAGGAATCTAGTAAGTGGCACATGGCCTTAAACGTACTTTTCATTTGGTGACTTCCAAGATGCTGTAGAACCCCCAGTATCGGAAATTTGTCTTTTTTATTGAAATTTCATTTCATGAGAGTTGTAAAAATTAGTAAAGAAAATTGTTATTCCTTTAAAATAATTCGGGCTTTTTAAACAATTATAAATTGTTACCAGTTGATCAAAAATAGAAACTGTGTGTTATCATAGAGTAATTTTTGGCCGATTCCATAAAAACAACGGCATTTATTTTATCAAAAATAACTGGAACGGTTAATTATTTTCAAAATTTGTTTATTTAATAACAAATTATTTATTAATTTTCACTAATCCAACACATAAAATCTTTTTGTCTATAAATTGGTAAAATTTAGTTGTAATTAAGTGAATTTTGATCACCTTATTTGTTTATAACAAATTCCATATATTTTAGAACTTCTACAGTCCTACAGGAAAATATTTCTGGATAGTCATTTCATTAATTCTAGATATTTTGGAATGAATTTGAATATTTTATTGAAAATGGTTCTCTTCAAGAATAAAAAAATTTTCTTTCACATTTTATTTATTAAGTAAAAAAGTACTCCATTTTTTCAAAAAACAGCTAACAAAGATATATTCAGAATGTTATTAACTTTTATTTAAAAGACTTGACGTTTTAATTTTTTGACATCAAAATTTCTCTGACAAGAAAATAAAAAAGAATGCTTTTTTTGGGTATCGTGTTTTTATTTTATTTTTTTAATTGTTAACAATTTTTTTATTTCTTTTGATTGTAATCAATAAGCCATAATTAAGCCGTTTTTTCCAATTTTCGAAATATATTTGGTAGGCTTTTTTAATAAAATATCACCACCCGAAAGTCAATAAACATCTTTTTATTTTTTTTATTATCAATGCTAAAAAACATAGGTTTTCGATTATTAATCTACTTTATTTTTACTGCTTGCACTACCGGCATTTTTGACCTCACTTTTCGTTATTGTTTCATTCACGGGCAAAAGAATAGGTAGCAGAATAACAGCGATCACTGGCAAAATTACATGGAAGAAATACACGTCCCTAGAATAACAAAATAAATATTATTTAGTAATTTTTTTATTGTTTCCTAAATTAATCTTCGAGTGAAGTTGATAAATTAATAAAAAAAATACTTGTAGATTTTCCACGCTGGCTGGAATTCAAAAATAATGAAACTCAGGGCAAAATAGGAAATTGCAATTCTGGTTACTATCACAGTTGACAGGTCGTACAAGCATTTCAATACTTTTGACCCCAGAAAAAGAGGCCGAACGTGTCGACGAATCTAAAAAAACAAAAACAAAATTATTTGAAAATGACCCCTCACCTGACTTTGACCCCTGAAATTTGACCTCTGAGATTGTTCCTGTGGTCTATGACCTTTAGCCTTTGACCTATGACCTCTCACCTGTGAATTATGACCCCTAACTTTTGACAACTTGCCTTTGGACCCTGTCCCTCGACAGATCACCTTTAACATTAGACCACCAACCTTTGACCCTGGACCTATAACCCCTTATCTTTGACCCCTCACCCACATTTAACCTTTGACCTTTCACACCTGACATTATTCCCGTGACCTATGACTTGACCTACCGTCCTTGACACTTGACATTTAACATTTTGGCATTAACGCTTGAACTTTACAATCTGATCCTTAAATTTTATTCGCTGACCTATCACCCTTGACCGCTGACCTTATACCCATAGTCTGAACTTTAACGCCTCATATTTGACTCTTGACATTCAATACCTGAAATTTCACATCCAACACTTCACCTAAGACCTATGACCCTTGACCTTTAACCCCTGCCCTTTAACCGTGGCATATGATCTCTAACTTTTTACGCTTGACCCCCGAACTTTAACCTCTTTTCGAACTGATTTTTTCATTAAATAGAGGGATCACGTTTTTCCCCCTATTTTCCCCTCAAATTTGAAAAATTTCCTAAAACACGTAAAATCAAGAAATTTGAACCAGCGAGAAATTTGAAATAAAATTATGAATCTTCAACAACAACAACAAAAAATTTATAACAAAGTAGTTCAAATTTCAACCAAGTTATTGAATTTTGAAACAAAAAAAAAACGAAAAATGTAATAGTTTATATTTGAATCAAAAAGAATTATAATTTTAAATAACAAAAACAGATGAAATAATTAAAAAAAGACGACTCTTCAACAAAGTAATTGATTTTTCAAACAAATTGTTGAATTTTCAAACAAATTGTAGAATTTTCAAATAAATTGTAGAATTTTCAAACAAACTGTTAAATTTTCAAACAAATTGTTGAATTTTCAAAGGAATTGTTGAATTTTCAACCAATCAGATGAATTCGCAGCAAAGAAGATTTATTTTCTACAATAAAATACGAATTTTCAACCAAGTTTACCAAATAGTTAAATTTACAACCAAAAAAGATGGATTCATAAAGTAACATTCAATAGTTGATTTTTCTACAAAATAGATGAATTTTCTACAAAACGGTTTATTTTTCAACAAAAAAGTTAATTTTCAATCAAATATTTAAAATTTCCACCAATTAATAAAGTTTTTAACCAGCAATGATAAATTATGAACAAAAAATGTAATAGTTAATGTTTTAACCAGAAAAGATTATAATTTTAAATCATGAACAGTTTAATTAATCCAAAAAACACGACTTTTAAATCAAATAATGAATTTTCAACAAGAAAAATCTATTCTTAAAAAAGTACTTCACTTTTAAGCAAGTAGATAAATTTACGACCATAAAAGATAAATTATTAACGAAAAATGTAATAGTTGAAATTTCAACCAATAAATATTATAATTTTTAATAAAGATCAGTTGAATTCAGCCAAAAAATAAGACTCTTTAACAAAATAGTTGATTTTTCTACCGAAAAAAATTTTTCGATCAGGAGAGAAAAAAAATTTCAAAAAAATTTGGAAATTTTTAAGTCAAAAATACAAATTTTTGCCAAAAAGTTATTTTTCAATCAAATACTTGACTTTTCAAACAAGTTGTTTATTTTTCTACCAAGTTGTTGAATTTTTACGCCAAAAAGACCATTTTTCTACAAAACAGTTTTATTTTCAACAAAATAGTTGAATTTTCTAACAAGTAGTTCAATTTTTAATAAAAAAATACGAATGTTCAACAAATAGTTCAATTTTCAAACAAAAAGGATAACTTTCCAACAAACTAATTAACTTTTTAATGAATTTATAAAATTTGTAAAAAATATTTTCATTTTAAATATGAAACAGTTAAATTCATCCAAAAAAGTCGAATTTTTCCAAAGAGTTGAATCTTTAGTCAAAACAGATTAATTTTCAACTAAACACTTGCATTTCTAACAACAACAAAAAATTAAATTTATACCAAAAGAAATGAATCGTCTAACCAAAACGACAAATTTTCATCAAAATAGTTAAATTTTCAATTCCTCTAATAAATTATGATTAACTTCGACTTGATTGTCATATGATAATAATTTTTTTTATTTCTTTTTCTACACTATAATATTTTTTAGCTAAAATTGAAAAATGTTTTGAAAATCTGAGACATTTGACTGATAAAAATAAATTAGAAACAAATTTAAACATCTATGGAAACAAAAACAGAAAAATTAGGTTTTTCAAATAGCAATTTTGTCAAATTATTTCTCTCTAGGTTGCTTAGAAAAATACTTTAAACAACTCAGGGTTCTATACTGATAAGAAAATACTAGAAAAATATTTATGAGAATAATTAATCAAAATCTCTCTACTGATAAAAATACAATTTAAAAATTCCACAAATTTTTCAAAGCTAACTAAAAAAAAAAATTTAAACACAAAAATGACTAAAAAAAATGTTCAATGATTAATATTCACGAGATACCCATACGATATAAAAAGTTTTTATCAATAAATAAACTCTCCTTTCAACCCCTTTTTTCTGAAAAAATCCCTTTTCTAGCAAAAATTTAACTACTGAACCGGTGTGATCCCTGTAAATAATAAATTTATACAAAATTGTATGTAAAAAATTATATTTTTTTTTAATTTACTCACAGAACGTGCAGCATAAAAATAAAGTATTCCATGCATCATCGAAAGATAATATCCTGGATAAAATCCATGCCAAATTGTGGAAGTTAGGAAGGAAATCAAAGTTTTAAAACGTGGCACTCGTTCATAAACTACGAGTCTTAACCACCTGATTGTCACTTTATTCCAATTTTTAACGTATGCGTTCATATTGGGTGCTGTCTGAAATAAAAATGTGTTTTAATTTTTTCTATGAAAAAATATTTTATTGGAAATATCAAAACACCGTAAACTGAGGTTAAACGTTACCAGAATTTTTAACAAAATTGTTATATTTTTAACAAAGAAAGATTACTTTTCAACCATCAAAGATGAATTTTTAATCCAAAGGACCATATTTTTAACAAAACAGTTGAATTTTTGACCCAAAAAAATGACTATCAAAATAGTTGAATTTTCAACAAAAAAGTTAATTTTCGACCATAAAAGATTAATTTTGTTACCAAAAGACGAATTTTCAACCAGTTGAATTAAATATTTTTTTTTTAAATAGTTGAATCCTCATCAAATAGATGTATTTTCAATCAAGAAAGATGAATTTTCAACAAAAAGTTAAATTTTCAACTAAAAAGGATATTCTGAGAACCAAAAATGAAATCGTCAAATTTTCAGTTAAAAAAAAATTGCAACCAAAAAACACGAATTTTCAACCAAAAATAGTTAAATTTTTAAGCCAAAAAGACAAATTTTTTAAAAGACAGTTGAATTTCTAATCCGAAAAGTTGAATTTTCAACAAAAAAGTTCATTTTCAACCAAGAAAGATAACTTTTCTACCATAAAAGAAGATTTTTTTTACCAAAAGACGAATTTTCAACCAATTTAATGAAATAAAAATAATTTTTTTTAAACAGTTGAATCCTCAACCAAATAGATCAGTTTTCAATCACGAAATATGAAATTTGAACCAAAAAGTTAAATTTTCAACTAAAAAAGATATTTTCAGAACCAAAAATGAAATCGTGAAATTTTTCAGTAAAAAAAAACAATGCAACCAGTTGAATGCAACCAAAAAGACGAATTTTCAACCAAATAGTTCGAGCCTAAAAAAATATGAATTTTTAATACTCAAGAATTATTTTCTAACCATAAAGACGAGTTTTCAACAAAGTAGTTAGACTTTCAAGCAAATAATTGAATTTCCAAACAAAATAGATAAATTTTTCACCAAATAGGTCAATTTTCAGCCAAAAAAGTAATATCAAAAAAGACAAATATTCAACAGAAGACATCAATTTCCAACAAAATTGTTGAATTTTGAGGCCAAATAATCTACAAAACAGTTGAATTTTCAACTTGAAAAAAAGGTCTTCAACATAAAAGTTAATTTTTAAAAAATTAGTTAAATTTTCATAAAAAAAGTTGAATTTTTCACCAAATAGTTGAATTTTCAACCAAAAATATGATTTTTCAACAAAAATGTAAATTTTATAACCAAATAGTTTATCTTTTTACCAAGTTGTTGAATTTTCGAGCCAGAAATTTAAATTTTCAACGAAATATGTAACAGATGATATTTTAACCAACAAAGTTTTTAATTTGATATAAAAAAAACAGTTGAATTCTACAAAAAAAAGACAAATTTTCAACAAAATAGTTGAATCTTCAACCAAATTATAAAATTTCTAACAAAAAAATGAATTTTCAGCGAAGAAGATTAATTTTCTACAAAACAAGACGAGTTTTCAACAAAATACATTAATTTTCTACCAAATAGCTGAATTTTCAACTTATAAAGGGTAAATTTCCAACCAAAAATGGAATAGTTTAATTTTCAGATAAAAAAATTAATTTTTAACCCAGAAAAAAACGGATTTTCAACAGAAAAGTTAAATTTTCAACCAAATAGGTGAATCATAAAAAAATGAATTTTGAATAAAGAAGTTAAATTTTAACAAAATTTTCATATGAATTTTCAACCCGAAAAATATGATTATTCAATATAAAGCTTAATTTTCTACCAAACAGTTTAATTTTTAACCAAATAGGTCAATTTTCAACCAAAAAGATTAATTTTGCACCAAGAAAAATAGTTTTCCACCAAAAAGACGAATTTTCAACAAAATGCATCATTTTTTAACGAAATTGTTGAATTTTTAAGCCAAAAAAATGAAGTTTCTACAAAACAGTTCAATTTTCAACCAAAAAATATAAAATTCCAACTAAAATAATTTTCAGTAAAAAATATGAATTCTCAACGAAACATGTAATAGATGATATTTCAACCAAAGAAGTTTTTATTTTATGTAAAAAATAGTTAAAATCAACCAAAAAATACGAATTTAAAAAAAAAAACTAGTTGAATCCTCAATCAAATTGTTAGATTTTCAACCAAAAAGATGAATTTTCAGCCAAAAAGATTAATTTTCTACAAAAAAAAGATGAATTTTCTACTAAAAAGTTGAATTTCCAACTTGTGAAGAATACATTTCCAAAAAGAAATTGAATCCATAGTCAAATTTTCAGATGGAAAAAATTAATTTTTAACCAAGAAAAAAACGTATTTTCAACAGAAAAGTTAAATTTTCAACCAAACAGGTGAATCATAACAAAAATTAATTTTGAAAACAGAAGTTAAATTTTAACAACATTTTTATATGAATTTTCAACCCGAAAAATATGATTTTTCAATATAAAGCTTAACTTTCTACCAAACAGTTAAATTTTTAACCAAATAGGCCAATTTTTAACCAAAAAGATTAATTTTGCACCAAGAAAATTAATTTTCCACCAAAAAGACGAATTTCCAACAAAATGCATCAATTTTTAACAAAATTGTTGAATTTTCAAGCCAAAAAAAAGAGGTTTCTACAAAACAGTTCAATTTTCAACCAAAAAATATGAAATTCCAACTAAAATAATTTTCAGTAAAAAATATGAATTCTCAACGAAACGTGTAATAGATGATATTTCAACGAAAGTAGTTTTAATTTCATGTAAAAAACAGTTAAACTCAACCAAAAAATACGAATTAAACAAAAAAACTAGTTGAATCCTCAATCAAATTGTTAGATTTTCAACCAAAAAGATGAATTTTCAGCCAAAAAGATTAATTTTCTACAAGAAAAAATGATGAATTTTCTTCTAAAAAGTTGAATTTCCAACTTGTGAAGAATACATTTCCAAAAAGAAATTGAATCCATAGTTCAATTTTCAGATGGAAAAAATAAATTTTTAACCAAGAAAAAACGGATTTTCAACGGAAAAGTTAAATTTTCAACCAAATAGGTGAATCATAAAAAAAATTAATTTTGAACAAGGACGTTAAATTTTTATATGAATTTTCAACCCGAAAAATATGATTTTTCAATATAAAGCATAACTTTCTACCAAACAGTTACATTTTTAACCAAATAGGTCAATTTTTAACCAAATAGATTAATTTTGCACCAAGAAAATTAATTTTTCACCAAAAAGACGAACTTTCAACAAATTGCATCAATTTTCAACAAGACTGTTGAATTTTCAAGCAAAAAAGAAATAAATTTTATGCAAAACAGTTCAATTTTCAACCAAAAAATATGAAATTCCAACTAAAATCATTTTCAGTAAAAAAGATGAATTCTTAACGAAACATGTAATAGATGATATTTCAACCAAAGAAGTTTTAATTTTATGTAAAATACAGTTAAACTCAACCAAAAAATATGAATTAAAAAAAAAGAACTAGTTAAATCCTCAATCAAATTGTTAGATTTTCAACCAAAAATATGAATTTTTTACAAAAAAAAGATGAATTTTCTACTAAAAAGTTGAATTTCCAACTTGTGAAGAATACATTTCCAAAAAGAAATTGAATCCATAGTTAAATTTTCAGATGGAAAAACTAAATTTTTAACCAAGAAAAAAACTGATTTTCAACAGAAAAGTTAAATTTTCAACCAAATAGGTGAATCATAACAAAAAAATTTTGAACAAAGAAGTTAAATTTTAACAAAATTTTCATTTGATTTTTCTACTCGCAAAATATGATTTTTTAATATAAAGCTTAACTTTCTACCAAACAGTTAAATTTTTAACCAAATAGGTCCATTTTTAACCAAAAAGATTAATTTTGCACCAAGAAAATTAATTTTCCACCAAAAAGACGAATTTTCAACAAAATACATTAATTTTTAACAAAATTGTTGAATTATAAAGCCAAAAAAATGAAGTTTCTACAAAACTGTTCAATTTTCAACCAAAAAATATGGAATTCCAAGTAAAATAATTTTCAGTAAAAAAGATGAATTCTCAACGAAACATGTAATAGATGATATCTCAACCGAAGAAGTTTTAATTTTATGTAAAAAACAGTTAAACTCAAACAAAAAATACGAATTAAAAAAAAAAACTAGTTTTCTTCAAAAAAAAAAAGATCAATTTTCTACAAAAAGTTGAATTTCCAACTTGTGAAGAATACATTTCCAAAAAGAAATTGAATCCATAGTCAAATTTTCAGATGGAAAAAATAAATTTTTAACCGGGAAAAAAACGTATTTTCAACAGAAAAGTTAAATTTTCAACCAAATAGGTGAATCATAACAAAAATTAATTTTGAACACAGAAGTTAAATTTTAACAACATTTTTATATGAATTTTCAACCCGAAAAATATGATTTTTCAATATGAAGCTTAACTTTCTACCAAACAGTTACATATTTAACCAAATAGGTCAATTTTTAACCAAAAAGATTAATTTTGCACCAAGAAAATTAATTTTCCACCAAAAAGACGAATTTTCAACAAAATACATCAATTTTTAACAAAATTGTTGAATTTTCAAGCCAAAAAAATGAATTTTCTACAAAACAGTTTAATTTTCAACCAACAAATATGAAATTCCAAGTAAAATAATTTTCAGTACAAAAATGAATTCTCAACGAAGCATGTAATAGATGATATCTCAACCAAAGAAGTTTTAATTTTATGTAAAAAACAGTTGAACTCAACCAAAAAATACGAATTAAAAAAAAAAAGTTGAATACTCAATCAAATTGTTAGATTTTCAACCAAAAAGATGAATTTTCTACAAAAAAAAAAGATGAATTTTCTACTAAAAAGTTGATATTCCAACATGTGAAGAATACATTTCCGAAAAGAAATTGAATCCATAGTTAAATATTCAGATGGGAAGAATAAATTTTTAACCCCAAAAAAAAGAAACAATTTTCAACAAAAAAGTTAAATTTTCAACCCCAAAGGTGAATTTAAAAAAAAACTAATAGAAAAAATAGAAAATAGTTGATATTTAAATCAAAAAAGATTTTACTTTTAGTAATTTATTAATTACTTATATTAATCCTCAACCAAAACAGATTAATTTCAACTGAACAGCAGTGATTTTCAATTTAAAATAAAGATGAATTTTCATTTAAGAAAATCAATTTTGTACGAAACAGGACGATTTTTCAACAAAATACATCAATTTTGCATCAAACAGTTGAATTTTTAACTTATAAAGGATAAGTTTTCAACCAAAAATGGAATAGTTTAATTTTCAGATTAAAAAATTAATTTTTAACAAAAGAAACGAATTTTCAACAAAAAAGTTAAATTTAAAGTTTTTAATTGGATATAAAAAACAGTTGAATTTAACCAAAAAAGACGAATTTTTAATAAAATAGTTGAATCCTCAACCAAAACAGATTAATTTCAAATCAAACAGTTGCATTTGTAACCAAAAAAGAGGGATGTTCTACCAAGAAGATTAATATTCTCAAAATGGAATCATTACATTTTTAACCAAAGGGATGAATCTTCAACCAAAAAAATAAATTTTTAACAAATTAGTTCAACTTTCAACCAGGTAATTGAATTTCTGACCAAAAAATATTACTTTTAAACACAATATTTATATTTTCAACAAAATAATTAAATAAAACACAATTAAATTTTCAACCAAATAATAGAATTTTTAACCAAACGTGATAAATTTCGATCCAAAAATATAATAGTAGACTTTTCAACAAAAAATAGTTGAATTTTTGTATTTAAAAAAAAGAAGGTCCAGGATCATCTGAGGTTCCTGTATAGGAATTTTCACTGGGGGTGCGCCACTTTACCCCACATGTACCGTTTAACCCCAGTTTACGATCAAATTTATTTTTTATTTTTTTAAATTACCTCGATTTCCCATACATTCACATTGGTTACAAGAGTCCATCGAATTTTCCCATTTTCATCGAATCCATTAAAACCAAAACCAGCATTGTTACAAATCGCGTCGACGAAAATCCAAGCAAAATAATAATTTAGTCGCTCAATACTCGCTGACATGTTTAGGTACCAAATTTTATAGAAGACAGATGTATTCTTCAAAAAATCGTCATCTAAATAAAAAATTTGAATTAAATTTCTGTAATTTTGTTAATAAATTGTTTATATTATATTTCAATTATTTAATTATTATTTTGCAACTTGTATTCCAACCTGTCATATTTTGAATATCAAAAGCGTGCAAACAAGCATACGGAAGAAACAGACAAACAATACCAAGACAAACTTTTTTCAATGTTGATGAATTAATTGAAAATTGTAGTTCCCTTTCACTGAAATTTTTCTGCAAAAAGTAAAAGCCAACGAAATTATTAAATTATTTATTCAATAGGGCCATGTAATTCTTACCCAGTTCCTACCTTACCGACACGTGGGCGTTAGTTGTTTCGAGAAAATGTCGGTAAAGTAGGGATCTGGTAAGTACCACGTAGCCATAAATGAAAATAAAATATTAAAAATAGATTAGATTGTGAAATATAAAAGAGAACAAATCACGTTTTGTAATTTTTCCTCCTGAATTCGACGATTATGAATAAAATCTATGTATTCATCGTAAAATGTTCCAGGACCTGCCATTATTGTCAAAAAACTCAACAAATAACTGTAATATTCCAACATTGAAGGCCTTTTCCTGAAAATCAAAATTCTTTTCAAATATTTTTACTAGAAATAAACATTTTTATTCAAGGCCATGTCATATTTATTCGATTCCTAACTTACCGACATTTTCAAATCGGTTAAGTACGACATGGAGCTCAACAAAGCAAAGAGCCAAAAACGGGACACTTTATGGCCATCCATAAATTACGTAACCAATTTCGGAATATTTTACCCCCCCCCCCCTTTATGATCATGCCCCTCCCCAATCAAAAATATAAACGTAGACTGTTGAATTTTCAACCAAAAAGTTAATTTTCAACCAAGATGACTTAGTACCATAAAAGAGGAATTTTCAATCCAAAAAGATAATTGTTTAAGAAAATATTTGAATTCTCAACAAAATAATTGAACTTTCAAATTCATAGTTCAATTTTTAACGGAATAGCTGAATTTTCAACTAAGAAGATTAATTCTTTACTAAAAGACGAATTTTCAACAAAATACATGAATTTTCAACTAAAAAAGATACATTTTAAAACGAAAATTCTGTTGAAACAATTATTTTTCAACAAAAAAGAATGAATTTTCAACTTGTTGAAGTTCAGCCAAATAGATGAATTTTCAACTTATACAGGATACATTTTCAGACAAAAATCGAATAGTGAAATTTTCAGATGAAAAAATTAATTTTTAACAAAACAAAAAAATTTGAACAAAAGAGTTACATTTTTAACTAAAGATGTGAATCTTAGAAAAATGAATTTTCAAGAAAACAGTTGCATTTTCGACCAAAAAAGATGACTTCAACAAAAGGTTTGAAATCTCAATAAAATAAATAAACATTCAAAATAATATTTGAATTTTTAACGAAATAGCTGGATTTTTAACGTAGAAAGTTAAACTGTCAACTAAGAAGATTAATTTTCTACTTAAAGACGAATTTTCAACAAAATACATGAATTTTCAACCAAAAAGATGAATTTTTCACCAAGAAGATTAATGTTCTACCAAAAAAGACGAATTCTTAACGAAATACAGGAATTTTTAACAAAGTTGTTGAATTTTGAGGTCAAAAAGATGAGTTATCTACAAAACAATCGAATTTTCGACCAACAAATATTCTTTTTCAATGAAAAAATTAATTTTCAATCAAATAGTTACATTTTCAAATAAATTATTTAGTTTGTAACCAAAAAGATGAATTTTCCGCCAAGAAAATTGATTTTCTACTAAAAAATACGAATTTGCAACAAATGACATCAATTTTCAACAAAATTGTTGAATTTTAAAGCCGAAAATACAAATTTTCTGCGAGAGAGTTGAATTTTCAACCAAAAAGTTTATTTTTCTAACAAATTTTTGAATTTTCAAAACAAAAAGACGAGTTTTCTACACGGCCGTTTAATTTTTAGACCGAAAATATGAATTTCTAGTCAAAAAATTAATTTACAAACAAATAGTTGAATTTTCAACTAAACTGATGAATCTTCAAACAAAAAGACTGAAATTTTTACAAAGATGTTAAATTTCAAATCAAGTATTTATTTTTAAACCAAAAATTATGAATTCTCAACGAAACATGCATGTAAAAGTTGATACTTCAATCGAAAATATTTTCACCTGAAATTGAAAACAGTTTAATTTAACAAGAAAAAAGACTAATTTTTAATGAAGTAGTTGAATCCTCAATTATAACGTATTAATTTTCAACCAACCAGTTGTCTTTTTAATCAAAAAAGATTCTATCATGAGGGATGCATTTTCAAAAAAAAAAAATAATAATAATAAATTTGAACAAAAGTGTTGAATTTTTAACCAAAAATATGAATTATAAACAAAAAAGTTACTTTTCAACCAAATAGTTTAATTTTCTAACAACCTGTTGAATTTTCAAGACAAAAAGATGAATTTTCTACAGGAAAGTTGAATTTTCAACTCGAAAATATAAATCTTCAAATAAAAATTTCATTTACAACCAAACAGTTGTATTTACAACTAAAATGATGAATCTTCAATCAAAACAGATTAATTTTCAATTCAAAATTCGCATTTTTGACCAAAAAGGATCAATTTTCTAACAAAAGAAACAAACTTTCAATCAAATAGTTAAATTTTCAACTTAAAAAGATCAATTTTTAATTTAAAATATCAATTTTCATCTAAGAATGTAATAGTTATATTTACAGTTAAAAAAATAGTTCTCACAAAAAACGCAATTTCAACAAAATGGTTACGCTTTAAGTCAAAGAGATGAATTTTCAATGAAAAACATGATTTTTTAACCAAGGAAATTGATTTTCTACCAAAAAGATTAATTTTCAACAATATAGTTCAATTTTCAAATAGATATGAATCTTGAACGAAAAAAAAATTTTTTTAACCAAGTAATTCATGTTTCAACGATATAGTTGAATTTTTGACCCAAAAAATGATTTTCTTATATTTTTAAAGAACAAAAAATCATTTTTAAAGTTATCTACGTTCGTAACGTTACTTCTACTGACACCCCCCCCTCCGTTCCTATCTCTGTTAACAACCGTAGTTTTTGGCGCCAACCCCTTCCCCCTCAAATTGGTAACGTAATTTATGGGTGGTCCTATATCGAGACTCTATTTTTTTTTTAAATTAATTATATTTATTTATTTAAAAAATGCTTTACTTTATAACATGCTCCTTTTGCATAAAAGTGAGTTCTTTTTCTGGGCGAGCAATTCCATCGTGTAAACTGCATGCCAAACTTGTGACTTTTGCTGTCATTATCATAATAGGACCTATTTTCAGAAAATGTTGTTAAACAATTTGATATTTTATATTCAAGGCCATGTATCTGGTACAAATACCTGCATTACCGACATTTTTTCCTACATACAATACCGGCGGAAATTATCTACACGCCTATTTTTTGAGCAGTTTGCTGAAGAATTGAAACAAAAATTAATCTTTGCCTTATTTTTTATAATATTGAGGTCATGTAATACTTATTCGATTCCTACTTTACCGACATTTTTTTGCAACAACTCACGTCCCAGCGAATTGAGATATCGAGTTTGAAAATTAGGAAATTAACTGAAAGGCTTATATGGTCTAAAAAAAATGGTATAAAGAAGGTTTGTATGATCCTAAATTCCAGAAACTATTAAATCAAATTTAATTTTCAAAAATTTTTGGATTTCTTTTATTTCCAGAATTTTAAGACCATATAAACGTTCCTTAGTGCCCATTATATAATTTCTCAAATTTTGAAGTAGATATCTCCATTAGTGTCGGTAAGGTAGGAATCGGGTAAGTATTACATGGCCTTAAGGGCATGTGACACTTATCCGATTCCTACTTTACCGATATATTTTGGATCATACCAATTCCACCCGAAATGAGATATTGAGCTGAAAGTTTGGGAAAATAAAAAGAAAAGAACTCAGGAACGTTTATGTACTAATAAATTTTCACATATACAAAAACAAATTTCAATTTTTTTTTGTAATTGTACAAATTTATTAATACATAAACGTTCCATAGTGCCTTTTCTTTACTTTCCTAATCTTTTAGATCGATATCTCATTTCGTGTGGAATTGGTATGATAAAAAAAATGTTGGTAAGGTAGGAATCACATAAGTTTCACATGGCCATAACATGAACATGTTTCCAAAATATTAAATAATGCGAAAAGAATGCAATTCTGCATCTAATTAGCCAAACTTAAAGCCAACTTTATTTTATAAAAAGCTATTGCAAAAACAAATCAAATTTCGATATTTTCGTAAAATTGGAATATCTCTGGAAATAATCTACATATTTTGCTAAATTATTCAGATATTTGTATATTTTTCCCCCTAGATTTTACCCTAGGGTCAATCTTAGTGCTAAAAAGTCACCAAATTTCAAATAATAATAATTGTACTGTCCGCATGATTAAAAAAAATAAAATCAATAATGTTTATATAAATATTACTCAAATTTATTGAAATATGATAAATAACGATATTAAAACAAGTTTTTAGGTATTTAGACGTTTTTGAAATTTTTCGATTTTTTTGCACCATGTGTGATCCTACGGCAAGATCTAGGGGAAAATTCCAAAAAATATCTTAACAGTTAAAAGAATACTATAGAAAATTGCCTTTAAAATAAGACCAAGAATTTTATAAAATGTTCATTATTTCCAGAATTATTCCAATTTTTCGGAAACATCGAAATTTGATATTTTTTGCAATATCTTTTTATAAAATTGACATTTTGCCTTAATGCGAAATGTGATATTGAGTTAAAAGTTCAGGAAATTAACTCGGCACTAATAAAGTTTCGGATACTTGCAAAAATTTGTTGGAAAATTTCTTTTATTTAATTTTCAAATGAGTTTTTCGAAAAAATATCGGTAATGCAGCCATTTTCATCTGATAGATAACCTCAATAAAAATTCCAAAAAATATAACAGATTTAAAAAAAAAATCAATTTTTTAATCGATTTTTAAGGATACCTACCCCTAACATCCAGAGTGTAAGTTCCATAATTTAAAATTTGTAAATGTAAATGTAAGTAGGAGAGATAAAGCGCAGCTACGATAAAAACCTCTCTACAATAAGGAATAATAACCAATTAATTTTTTTATAACAATTAAATTAAGAAATAATAATAATAAATTAAAAATAATTTTAAAGCAACTTAAAAATGTATTTGTAATTGTAATATTAAAAAATGAATTTTACATGTGAACAAGTTTTGGATTCCGAGTGGTTATCACGCCATAACATATCGTTGAAAATCCTACTAAATGTATTACATGTCTAAAAATAAATAATTATTATTGTAATTTTTTGACATGCGGAAAAATTTTTTATGGCAAAATTTCAAATTTCCATTAAAAATGGGAAGATATTTAAAAATTGTAGAGCTTACTTGCCAAATGCAAAGTAACTTAAAATGAGTCCAAAAATAATGCAAAAAGCATGACGAGTTTCTGGCTTAACTTTTTCAGCACTTAACGATGATCTCAAAAATCCAGCGAGTACAAATGAAATCATATAGACTATAATGAAATTTATCTGAAAATTGAAAAAATGTTGTTAAGTAATAAATAATAGAAATTTATATATTTTCTATTAAAATTATTCAATATATATTTTTTAAATTATTATTGATTGACTTTCGAATATTTTATTAAGTGAAAGTGTAAAAGAAAAATGAAGTTTTAGTTCATGGCAAAAACAATAGGTAGATAGCATTATTACATTTAGGCATCATTTAACAATGATTAAGATAATAAAAAGTGTCGTAAAATAGAACAAGGCTAAAAAAAACTTCGAGTCTCGTATGTAAAGTTTTTTTAAAATTATTTATAAAATATTTATAAAAACTTTCTATGCCCGAAAAGATAAGATTTCACTTTATTATTAAATTCAACAACTAAAAAAAGTTTCTTGTCCTCTTTATTAAACCGGGAAAAAATTTTTCATACAAAATAAAAATTTTGAATAAATATTTATTGTTTTAAGTTTCTTTATTTTTAAAATTATATAAATACAATTTTCCTAAGATTCTTGCGAATTTCACATATATGACAAATCAAAATTTAAATTAAAAAATTAATTTTAAACAAAAATAGTTCAATAATGAACGAAAAAAGATTAATTTTCAACCAATGGTATTTTTTACCAAACAAAAATTTTTTTACCAAAAGAATACATGAATTTTCAACCTAATAGATAAATCTTCACGAAGAAGATTATTTTTTTACAAAAAAAGACGAATTTTCAAGGAAATTTAATAGTTGAGATTTCAATCAAAAAATATTTTAATTTAAAATAAAAAAAACTGTTGAAGTCATAAATAAACGCATTTTCGACAAAATCGTTGCATTTTTAACCAAGAGAAATTAAATTTCTACCAAAAGGGATGAATTTTCAAACATTTTTTAATCTGACTCAAATTATTCCAAAAATTTAGAACAATTTTCAAAATTAAAAAAAAAATTCTTTAATATTTTGCAGATTTTGTTTGATATTTTTAAAATCTTCCAAAATTAATTTTTTTAAACTGAAAACTTATTAAAATTTTGCCAGGAATCTTAAAAAAGGGGTTTTTTATACCTCTCAAAATTCTTAAAAAGCTTCGATATTTTTTTTTCAAAATCTTCTGAAATCTACATTTTGTTTAAAATTTTTTTTTATCGTTTCGAAACTTCTAAACTTTCTAAATCTTTCCGAAACTTGTTTTAAAATTCCACCAAAAAAAAATTGTTTTAAAATCTTCAAGATTCTTTTTTGACTATTTTGAGAATCTTTTGAAATGTTTAAAAACCTTTCTGAATATTCTCTTAGAATTATTTTTTTAAAATAATAACTCTTTTAAAATTTTCCAAGAAATCTTAAGAAATTTTCTTTTTATTGTCTTGATACCTTTCCAAATCCTTAAAAGTTTTTGATATTTTATTTCAAAAACTTTAAAAATCTACATTTTGTTTAAAAATATTCTTAATTTTTTCAAATTTAAATTTATTTTTGGAATTTTTTCAAAACTTATAAATGTCTTTTTTAAAAAGATTCAAATTTTTCTAAAATTTTTGAAATATTTTTTAAAATTAAAAAAATAGGCCTTAGAATCTTCCAGATTTTTTTTTGAAATTTTTAACAATTATTTGAAATGTAATTTTTTAAAATAAAATATCATTTTATTAGTGATTAATCTTTTTAAAATAATTTTTTTAAAATAGTTTTATTACCTTTAATTAAACCTTTTTTAATTACCTTTTCAATTAAAGGGGTGAATTTTTAACTAGAAGAATGGAAATTTATTTTTTTTTTTCATTAGAATTAATTAATATTTATTTTTTTAATCATTAATGACTGACTTCTGAACATTGTATTCCCAATAAAAGTGTAAAAGAGAAATTAAACACTTGAATTCATCTGAAAAAATACGAATTTTTAACAAAATAGTTGAATCCTTAACCAAAATAGATTAACTTGTAACAAAATAGTTACATTTTTAACCAAAGAGATGAATTTTGAACATAAAATGTAATTTTTGATATTTAAACTAAAAAATATTTTAATTTTAAATAAAAAAAGATTCGAATTAATCCAAAAGATGAATTTTCAAGATTCTTTTTGATAATTTTATGAACATTTTGAGATATTTAAAAATCTTTTCAAATATTCTGTTAAAAGTAATTTTTCAAAATAAAAACTTATTAAAAATTTTCCCAGGACTCTTAAGAAATTTGCTTTATATTATCTTGATACCTTTGCAAATCCTTAAAAATTTAGAAATCTTATTTCTTAATCTTGAAAAATCTCTTTTTTCTGGAACTTTTTCAAAACTTTTAAATATCGTTAAAAATGTTTCGAAGCTTTCCTAATATGTTTCGAAAATCTTTTAAAAATAAAAAATATTGCCTTAAAATCTTCCAGATTTTTTTTTCATTTTTATAAATCATTTAAAATGTAATTTTCCAAAATAAAATATCATTTGAAATTTACCAAGGAGTTTTAAGAAAATTTGTTATTCTCTTGAAATCTTCCAATATTCTTGAAAAGCTTCTTCTTTGCGACATATTAAAAAATCTACATTTTGTTTGGAAGATTTCTTTTTTATTTTCAAGAAGAAACTTTATTTCGAAGTCTCCAAAAATGTACACTTTGTTTTTAATTTTTTTAAATGTTTAAATTTTTAATTATTCTTGCAATTTTTTCAAAACTTTTAATTATCTTAAAAATGATTCATATTTTTCCTAAAACTTTAACAATTTTTTTAAAAATTAAACAAATTACCTTAAAATCTTCCAAATTTTTTTTCGGCACATTTCCCAATATTAAAAAATAATTCACAATTAAAATGTTCTATAATTTCAAAATTTCTCACGATTTTTCTTAGGTTTTCAAAGTCTCTATAGAAATTTTGAATTTTAGTCTTTACATTTTGGGGTTTTTAAAAAAACAAATATTTTTATGTTCTTTGGTATAAAAAATTTGAAAAATTAATCTTCATGAAAAAAAGGATTCTCAAATTTGAATTTTGTCTGACCTTATCTAGTGGAACTCCACTGAGGTCCTCTAACCAGGAAAAAGTGCGAAAACCATCGTAAGCATTATTATTAATTGACGTCATACTGGTGACCAATAGAAAAAAGTTGGTCTGTGCACTGGCACTGTTAAATATCAAATGAAGCGAGCCAGGTTTCCCCATTTTCTACAATTTCCTTATCATTTATTGCATGGGTGATAACAAAACAGGGAACTTGAGAAATTACAAGAAGGAAAAAAATGGTAACAAATTATTAAATAACATTAGAAAAAGGCCCTCTAAAATAAAATCAAAATTCACGATTATTTAAGGTCCAAAATCTGATTCAAAATAATACCTGTAGTTAAAAAAACAGGATGTCTACTAATTTTTGCCCAACAAATTCCCGATTTTGACTCAATATTAAAATCAATCCTGATGAAAATGCCAAATTTTCTAAAAATGACTACGACGCGTCCCGGAAATATTTTTGAACAAATTTCTAAAAATTGTGTCACCCTACTGCATTTTAAAGCAAAATTAAACTAGAGAAAATGCTGCGCAAGTTAAAAGGAAAAAGAACCTTCTATCTCTAATAGGCGCCGAGAGATTATAATAGAACACCGATTTTTCTTTTAAAAGAGGATAAAAACCCCAATTCTGAAGTTTCTATCTGTACTTTGGAAACTTTTAATTTTACGAAAAAAATCTCTGGATTTTAATTGAAGTAGACGCAATTTCGAGTAATTCTAAAAAAACAATGACCTAGCCCCAATAGGTCATAAGTTATGGCTTCCCAAAGTTGACCACTTTTGACTTATTTTTCAGGGCAAATTACTCGTGTTCAATTTTTTCCAAAATTTTTCATTTGTGGGCAAAGCTATGTTAATGATGACACAACAAAGTTGTAGCACAGGAAATTATGCGTATATCTGAAAAAAATAATATTCTAGCCTTCGAAACGAGCTATTTTAAAATAATAAAATAATAATAATAATAAATATTGCCTAGCACCTATCGGGTCTAGTTCATTGTTTTTTTCTAGAATTACTCGAAATTGCGTACATTTTTTCGTAAAATTAACAGGTTCCAAAGTACAAATAAAAACTTCAGAATTGGGGGTTTTAATTTCTTTTTAAAAAATCGGGGTTCTTTGAAGAGTCATAACTCGGTGCCTATTAGAAGGTTCTTTTTTCTTTTAAATTTCTCAGAATTTTCTCTAGTTTAATTTTGCTGTTGAAAATTTTACTCTAAAATGCAATGGGAGGGTCAGTCTTTGCAAACACGACTTTTGGAATTTTCAAAAATATTTCTGGGATGCGTCTTAGTCATTTCTAAAAAATCTGATAATTTCATGAAGACCCCTCAATAAACCGTTTTAGCGAAAAAAAACCGCTTGATATACTTAGTACGGTGAAAAAGTATCAGATGCCTGTACTACAATACGAAAGACATGTGGTACATGGAAAAAATTTATCCGTGAAAAAGTCACGAACTTGTAGCTAGGTCTCGGATACGAGATAAAAAAATGAAACATTACATCCTTATTTCTATGAGAAATATATGGATAAATTCCGAAGTTTCTTACGAACAGTTAAAATTTCCTACGAACACTTCCTGAAAATTTCAGACTGAAATATAAAGAGGAAAAATGTCATTTGTGAGATTTAATTTATATTAATTTATAAATTCGCAACTCAGAAGTTTCGAACCCTCAAGACTGCTGACTCACCAGTTTCTAAACATAAACTAGGAGTGCTTAAACACGCGCAGCCATCGAGGCCAAACAAAATAGGTATTATAAAACTTCTAGCCACTCATTCGACGAGCTCGAAGCACACACACGAGCGCACACAAGCACCGCGCGTTTGGGTGAGCATGTGTGCGGGCCACGTACAGGCGAACCTACTTTCTAGTTCCCAGATTTGTCGGGCAAGCTCGTGAGTGCTCTGAGAATCTTTTCCCAATCACTCGTAATATTTTTGTAATTATTCACGTAAAAAAAAGTGATGAACCGTTTTAGAATTTTTACATCGAGTTCGTGAATATTTCTTAAAGTTCGCAGATTATTTACGAAAATACATAAATATCCGAGGAATTTTTCTCATATCCGAGACCTAGCTACTAGTTCGTGAATTTTTACGGATAAATTTTTTCCGTGTAGCAATTATTCAAGATTCCATAGATATATCCACTGTTTTGTTCTATCAGCTGCAAAATCAGTTTCAACAATATTGATAAATGTAAAAGTATCAACACTTCGAAGTTAAATAAACTTTTTATTTATATAAAATAAACATGTTAGCTTCTCGCAACTATCAAGCGATTCCGCTACTACCAAGAAAAAATTGTATTATCAACATTTGATGGTGACGTCTTTGCAATATTGGAGAGTAAAAAAGTTATTGGTGGAATATATACATATAGAAATTTGGCTAACCGAGTATCACGGGTAAATATGAACATGGAAAGCGGCACTATTGCCCTATTGAACAAAGCTGAAATCGTAGATATTCCAGTAGGTCTTAAAATGTTGCAAGTAACTTGTAATAACAAATAATGTGCCCCAGCCACTCTTTTTCGGAAGTAAAAACAGTTCCGTTTCTTTCCCCAACGAAAATATTTTTTGAGGAAAAGTAGTATAGATTTATCAGTGATGAGAAATATGTAATTACTATTTTTGATAACGATAGTGGTAACAAAGTTACTTTTGTGTATAAGTAATTTGTGACCAGACATAATAAATTTTATTGCTTTTCAGGGTGGCGATTCGGCGGACGATTTCAAATTCCCGGGTTTTCCGGTCAAGTTTTTGAATTTTCCCAGTCAACTAAAAGTTATTTATTATTTATATTTGCCGCTAAACACAAACATTTATTTCAATTCATGGCATTAATTCAAAACATCCTTTAACACAACGAAGCAAAAAATTGCAAAATAAATGAATTTTGAAACAAACACTTAAATTTTCCACTGAAAAATATCAATTCGCAAAAAAATGGAATAGTTAAACTTTTTGTAAAAAAAATTAATTTTCAACAAAAAAAAACGGATGTTCAAGAAAATAGTTCAATTTTCAACCTAACTGATGAATTTTTAACTAAAATTATGAACCTTCAACTGGAATGGTTGAATTTTAAACCAAAAAGATGAGTTTTCAACTAAAACAATGAATCTTCAACCGAAATAGTTGAATTTTCAACAGCAAAAAATTAATTTTTACTAAAAAAGATAAAATGTCAATCAAAACTAAAACTATGGAATTTTCAGTTAAAAAATTACTTTCCACAAAACAAAAGTAACTTTTAACAAAATACTTACATTTTCAAATAAAGTGATGAATTTTCAATAAAAATTGTAAATCTTCAACTGGAATAGTTGAATTTTAAACCAGAAAGATGAATTTTCAACTAAAATCATTAATCTTTAACTAGAATAGTTGAATTTTTTACCAAAGAGATAAATTGTCAACCAAGAAGACTAATTTCTAACAAAAAAGATGAATTTTCAACTAAAAAAGATCATTTTTCAACCAAAAGGTAAATAATTGAATTTTTAATAAAAAAATGCATGTTCAACCAAAGAGATCAATTTTTAACTAAAATTATGGAATATTCAACTGGAATAATAGTTACATTTTCAGATTAAATAAATAATATGTTTTTCAACCAAAAAAGAAACAAATTTTTAACAAAATAGTTAAATTTTCGGCAAAAAATTCCTTTTCATCCAAAGAAAAAAAAAGTTTTCAATCAAATAGCTCATATTTCAATCAAAGAAATGAGTTTTTAATTAAAATGATGCATCTTCAACTAAAATGATAAATAATTGATTTTAAAAAAAAAATGTGGATTTTCAACAAAATAGTTGAATTTTCAATTAAAAAATACTAATTTTTATCCAAATTGTTGAATTTTTAACAAGAAAAGATCAATTTTCAACCAAAAATGGACATTCAAATTTTCTGTTGAAGGAATTAATTTTCAACCAAACTGATTTATTGTCAACTAAAATAATGAATCTTCAACTGGAATAGTTGAATTTTATACCCAAAAAAATGAATTTTTAACCATACAGATTAATTTTCTACAAAAAACGCGAATTTTTTACAAAGTACATAAATTTTCAAACAACTAGTTTAATTTCTGAATAAAAAATATCAATTTTCAACCAAATAGTTGATTCTTCACCAAAAAGATACATTTTCAACCAAAAATAGAATGGTTAAATTTGCTGTTAAAAATCTAATTCTTAACAAAAAAGTACGGATTTTCAGTACAATAGTTAAATTTTCTTCTGGAATAGTTACATTTTTAGTTATAAAAAATGGATTTCTAACAAAGTAGTTACATTTTCAACCAGAGATGAATTTTCAATTAAAATGATGAATCTTCAACCAACAAAATAATTGTTAACGAAAGAGTTTAACTTTTAACTACTACTTGAAGTACTTTCTTTATCTGAAATTTGACTTGGAACAGAGATTCTTTCAAATTCCTTTCTTTTAAATCCGAATTATAATTATTTTCTAAAATTCCCTGTTCCAAGTCCATAAGATAAATCAGGAGTAAGCGAATAAAACGTGATAAATCCATTTTTTGAAAAAATTGAGAAAATGATTGTGTCTGTATGTTTAAAATATCACCAATTCGATTATTAAACTTAAGTCAGCGAAAAAATTATCACAGAGCAAGAAATTGCAAAAGGTTTTTCTTATAATGGAAAATAATAACAAATAAAATATGCAATTATGATTTAATTAGAGTAAACTGGGATAATCCGAAAAATCTGCGATTGTAGATAAAGTAGAAATCACTTTTCTAAATTGACCAAAATTATTGAAATAATGACAACTTATTGCATTTTTTTGCGATCAGAAGTAAATTCCCGGGTTTTTATTAAACTTTTATATTTTTTGTTGAAAATTGATCTTTTTTAATTTAAATTTCATCTTTTTTGCATAAAAATGCAACTGTTTGGTTGAAAATTAACTTTTTAGTTGAAAATTCAGCTGCTTTACAGAAAATTCGTCTTTTGCTTGAAAGTTTAACAATTTTGATGAACTTTTTTTTCTTTCTTGTCTGAAAAATCTTAATTTGTTGGAAAATTCATCTCTTCGGTTAAAAATTTGAATATTTTTTTGAAATTTAAATACTTGGGCAAAAGTTGAACCACTTTATTACAAATTTATTTTTTCTTTGAAGGTTTATCTCTTTGGTTGAAAATTAAACTATCCTATCTTTGAAAGTTGGTATTCGTCGTTTAGTTACCGTTACCGTTACTTAGTTAACCATAAGGCGATCTCATCGACGATGGGCGATCTGTGTCTATTTGAACTCGAGATGTTTGTTTTCATAAGAAGCTTAATGGAAGTATGTGCATTTATACTTCGGTATATATACGATTCCTTTCACGCATTTTTTAAAAATAAGGCTTTTAATTAACATTTTAAATATTTTATTCGTATTTTGAAAGATTCATTTTCGATTTAACGTTTTAGTCATAGTTCATTCATATTTCAAAATGTTTGAAACCTTCGAAATTTTGAGTACCATTTATTTTTTAATTGTGTTTGGATTTTTTATAATAAATTTTGTTAATTTTTTCATTTAAAAACCAACTTTACATTTTTGTTTAACTTTTCAGAAGGACCTTGGCCTTTTTTCAATGAATAGGATAAATTAGTTTAGGGTATCAAGAAAGAATGTATTTCCAATAATTAGTTTCTACGATAGCTTGCAAATATATAATAAGTATTAATTATTTTAACAATTTTCATAAACATATTTAGAGTTTGACTATTTTTCAAGGAATAGGTACAGTTTGTTTACAAAGTCAACTACGAATGTCTTTCTGATGAAACTTTTCTATGTTGCTTCGTAAATTTACAATAATGATTAATAATTGAAACAATTTGCATAAACAAAGAGTTTGGCTATTTTTCAACGAATAGGCTAAATTTCTTTTACAGAATTCACTAAGAATATCCTTCCGATGACTCTTTTCTATGAAGCTTTGCAAATCCATCGAATAAGCCCAATTTGTTTACGGAATCACCAATAATGTATTGCCAATAACTCTTTTCTACGATACTTTGCACAGTTATAATAATTATTAATTATTTAAACAGTCTTCATAAACATATTCAGAGTTTGGGTATTTTTCAAGGAATAGGCACAATTTGTTTACGTAGTCAACTAAGAATATCTTTCCGATAACTCTTTTCTATGTTGCTTTATAAATTTACAAGAATTATTAATTATTTAAACAATTTTGATTAAAAAATTAAGAGTTTGGCTATTTCTCAACGAATAGGCTCAATTTTTTACAGAATTAAGTAAGAATATCTTTCAGATTACTTTTTTCTATAATGATTTGCAAATTTTCAAGAATTATTAATTATTTAAAGAATTTTCATAAACAAATTAAGAGCCCGGTCATTTTTCAACGAATAGGATCAAGTAGTTTAGGGAATCAAGAAAGAATGTATTCCCAATAAATCTTTTCTACGATACTTTGCAAATATACAAGAATTATTAATTATTTTAACAATTTTTCTAAAAATATTCAGAGTTTGTCTATTTTTCAAGGAATAGGCAGAATTTGTTTACGGAGTCAACTAGAAATGTCTTTTCGATGACTATTTTATATGCTGCTTTGTAAATTTACAAGAATTATTATTTGTAATATCATTATTTTTAACGAATTGGCTCAATTGGTTTACAGAACCAAAAATAATGTATTAAAAATAAATCTTTCCTATGTTACTTTGCAAATTTACAATAATTGTTAATTATTTTAACAATTTTCATACACATATTCTGAGTTTGGCTGTTTTTCAACAAATAGGCTCACTTTGTTTACGAATTCAACTAAGAATATCTTTTCGATGACTGTTACCTATGTTGCTTTCTAAACTTACAATAATTTTCAATTATTTAAACAATTTTAATTTAAAAACTGAGAGTTTGGCTATTTTTTAACGAATAGGCTCCATTTTTTATAGAATTAAGTAAGAATATCTTTGCAGTGACTTTTTGCTATAATGCTCTGCAAATTTCAAAGAATGAATAATTATTTAAACAATCTTGATAAACAATTCAAGAGTTTGGCTATTTTTTAAAGAATAGGCTCAATTTGTTTACGGACTCAATAAAGAATGTTTTTCAAATACCTCTTTCCTATGATACTTTGAAAATTTACAATAATTATTAATTATTTAAACAATTTTCAGGAACACATTCAGAACAATTTGTTTGCGGAGTCAACTAAGATTATCTTTCCGGTGACTCTTTACTATGTTTTGTAAATTTACAAGAATTATTAATTATTTAAACAATTTCGATTACAAAATTTAGAGTCTGGCGAGGGGCGTCTCACTCAAAAAATCACGGCTTATTCCGTCAGAAATCAGAGGGCAATCTGTAAGGATTCCGGTAAGGCAATGTATGCCGTAAAAAGCAAAGTAGGAAATCAGCAGTGAATGTACGAATTCGTGAAATAATCGTTTGAAAACGGAAAATCCGTACGAGTCCGATGGTTTTTGATGAAATCGTTAAGTATTCGTAGCAGTCCGTAAGGACTTCGAGTGGAACCGTCGGGAATCATTGGGATTCATGCTTGAATTCGTAAGGAATTCGAGGGGAGTCCCCGCAACGACCGCGCGAACGGACAAATCTCGGACCTGCGCAGTATGCATGGTTATAAAATTTGATAATTGGCTTGATGAAATTAAATATTTAGAAGGCCTAAATCAAAATAATCTTGCTAAAAATAATATAAAATATATTATGCTTAATCGATTTGACGAAAAAGTTACTCTTGTAGAACGGTCAAAAACGGAAAATAAGTTTCTTATCATTTAAATTTAAATTTTATATATTTTAAACAATTATTATCAATTTTATTAAATACAAATTTTTTATCAGATGTTCGCCACAGAATAAAATATTTGTTATTTTTTCCCGCCGGTGTTGATGTTCATTTTAATACCGATAGATCCCGTGTAACAGACCGTACC